>OU015496.1:202920526-203045526 GCA_907164885.2 Dolomedes plantarius | reverse complement strand
ACAATAATTTTTTACTCCGTGAACTCTTTTTAAACTCTCGGTAACACAATTGTTAATTCTTTCCTTCTTTACATGCTCTCTCGCATGCATTAACTGGTCACTAAGTATTTGCGCGTGTATTGAGATATAAACGGATGTCTTACGTGTATTCTTTCAACTTTTACTCAAATGTTAAACAAGGAAGTTTTTTTTAGTCTGGAATTAGTAAAAGTTTAGTGATTTAAAAGAAATTTAAGTATTTAAATACTCAATTAGTTTTAATCAAATAAAAGTGAAGAATGTAGAATTTATCACTTTCTACAATGCTACTTATGTTATTTCGAGAAAAGAAATATATTATGTTTACTTAACAAATTTGACTACCAGATAAAATTTGTGCATTTGAGAAAAATGTAACACTTGTCAACAGATAACTTTATTTCAAAACTCTTAACAATAATTTAATTATTTCTACTCGCATGCATTAGTTATATAAATTAATTCATGTGCGTATAAAAAAGAACAGTGTATGAAGTAATGAAATTATGATATGAAATGAATAAATAAAGGCTGAAAAATTTTTATACAGAAGTGATTATTTTTATTCTATAACTATATAATCACTTAAAAACTATATATTTCCTAAATACATCTGTCGACACCTATTTTGCTGTAGAAATTTTTATCTCTTATTTTGCCCTATTTGTCATCAGTTTTCTTCATTTAAGATGTTCTTTATAATATGATTTACTTAATTAATTTAAATACTTAGGTTTTATTAATTGTCACTTAGCATTTAATTAAATTCACTTATAGGGGGTGTGAGAATAGGTAGAAGAGACTATTTCTTTATCAAGCAGTTAAACAACAAGTTTTTCTTAGTGGTGTGTCTACATGAGAAGGCAATTGCATACAAAATTTTAAAAAATATTAGGGTCACGCTGGGTAATTGTATTAATTGTATACAGAAGGGGAATTTCTTTTTTGAGGCAGTGAGTACTGGTTGCATTGTCATTAAATCATGTCCTTAACTTTCTCCATAACTGCAGAGTATTGTTGGATTTTTTTTTACCAATGCGGAGGCACTTGTAATCAAACACTCGCACTTACTACGCCGCACTTTTACTGTCCATTTTATTGTGGGGGCACCATATAGGTGGACAGCATTACCCTCTATGAAGGGACGACACGAACGGAGGCATTTTTCGTGGCGCAACCCCGGGATTCGATATGAGCATCCTCAGCACCGGAAACCAGTGTGCTGTACCACAGGGCCTCCACAAGCCCACTGTAGGATTTAGAGCTGTAGGTTATTTGTTAATATTTGTGATTGAAGTTTTTCTGTCAAAAAGATTGTACATGGTTTTACAAGGCTTGTAATAAATCCATATTTTGAGGAGAAATATAGTTACTACTGAGCAAAAGTAATATCCAGATAAATATAACATTCTCTATTAAGTAGTTATGCTCTTATTTAAAGGTATTCCCAAGATAGGCTCAAGCTATCTCGAGATACCTCAAGTCTATAAAACCTAACACAGAAATTTATAGTGAATTAAGTTTGACTGCACGAGATGGAACTGTATCCTTCTCATACCGGTATAATCTAGGTGAAATAAACGAGATCGGTTTAGAAAGACGCGTCCATAACATTTCTTACTGAATACGAAAAGGACATTCAGCATGTCATGTCAGTGGTCAACAAGGAGGTATGAAATAAAAAAAAAACATTAAGCCTAAGAAGTAATCAAAAAATTCCATATCCGATTGTAAAGACTAAATGAAAATTGAAATTTAAAAAAAAAAGACAAGTGAGGTTGGACTGGTGAAGTCAGTAAGATGTATGATAGAAAGAGTATGTAAAACACGGTGACAACAATCCCAAGAGTAGATCTGATTAGAAAAGTGGAGCGAGAGGCGGACATACTGCACGCACATTAAATTGCGCTTATTTACAAGCATAAAATATGTCGAACAATTTTCAGTCAACGAGCCGCCCACATGGTGTAGTGGTTAGTATTGTGAACTTCCACGCAATGCGCTTGAATTCAAATCCCGAATAAGTCTGGGTCGTTACCGTGTTGCCCCTCATAGTGAGTAACGCTGGCTCACCTATAGGGTGCTTGCTCTCATAATAAAGTAGCCAGCAAGACTTCGCGCTGAATAACTGTTAATGATTATTGTTGTGTCCGTGATTATAAAAGATCAGCACATTGCATTAAAAATAAAAGAATAAAACTAGAATTCCCTTACCACACTTTATGTAAGACTTAAGCTAGGAGAGCACAAAAATTATTTGCACGTGTACAACACAATTCTTAACACAAAAATTATTTGCACGTGGACATCACAATTCTTAGCACAAAAATTATTTGCACGTGGACAACACAATTCTTAGCACAAAAATTATTTGCACGTGGACATCACAATTCTTAGCACAAAAATTATTTGCACGTGGACATCACAATTCTTAGCACAAAAATTAGTTGAACGTGGACATCACAATTCTTCCTCCAAAGGCTAAAAAACATTAGGATGTCTTGATTCCATTAAATTGGTCAATTCCGCATTTGAACAAATATGTCCAACACATGCGCAGGAAATTGTCTTACATAAGCTCGATTCACTTCTTCGTAAAACCCTTCGTAGATTAATTACATTCCCTTTGTGCTACACGTGCAACCACGTGCTTCAGAAAGCCTTCTTTATAACAACATCGATGGACACTCTCGCCGAAGAAAATTCGAAGACTGACTTCACGTAACGTTCTTAAGCGGGAAAATTCAAAATTCGCCACACCTTTTTTGTTGCCAATGCTTTTTTTTAACTTTGTAAGAAGTTCTGGAGAATGTCCATGCGCGCGCATTCATTGCCGCGCCACCGCTTTTAATTGGGCGATCAGGAGCAAAGCAAACCAGTTCCGTCTAGTTTTACATCGGATGTTCCGGAACTAGTTTTAAGCTGATGTTTTCATAACAATAACAAAAGGTGAATGTCCCACGATAACTTCCTCCGCATTAGAAAAAAAATTCGGTCAATGAAACCATGGACTAAAACAAAGCAGAGTCTGGTCTGAGAAATTTTAAGAACTTCTTTGAGAGTGGTTTATTCAGTGATGACCCACGCATTTACTAGTAAGTAAACCGGCAGTCATAGAAAATAAAAGAGGACTGGCAGAGAAAATGCATTTCAGATACATATTATAACTAACACTAATGAGATACTTCGATGTTAGGATTCTAGAATGGAATTTTATGCAATAAAGGGCAGGAAATTGATGTAGTCGAAAATGAACCAGTTGAAATTGAAATTGTTTCATTATTGTAAAGTACCTCTAATTCTTTTATTTTTCAAATGTTTTTGCGTAAAGGTGAGTTTTAAATAATTTTCCATTCGTCCCTGTTATATTCGCTTAACCATTATCCATTTTTATACTTTTAATTTTCATTCTTTCACTATAGCTATTTATAAAATCCCCGAAAATGTGTTTACTTTGAAATCACATCTATAATTTCTATCAAATTCAAAGTATACGGAATCAGAATCTCCAATTAGAAATCATTTAAAACATTCCCCCAGTATAAAAATGTTATCTAAATACACATCAATTTTGTGAATATAACCCGAAAATTGAAAGACCTCCACTGTATCTCTCCTATTTTCTTGAGAATATCTGTAGACGCTGTCAGACGCACTTTTAATTAAGCATTCAGATATGCTGAAGCTAATGATGCTGAGTATTTTGCTTATTCACATTCTCCTTAGCCGGTGACCGGAACATTCTACATTCCACCTCGTCGACTCCTTTCGGCTGAAACGTCGTAAATAATAGTCCGCCGAGAGGCTCCATAAAATTCACTCTTAAAAGGAGGTGCTACAGTGGTCTAGGAACGGCGTTAATGGCTCCAAACTTTTCCATCCATTATCTATCTCTCAAGTGCTGGTCAGATATTTCCAATTGGAATAATTAGAGTTATGCTCATCAGGGAGAATCATTAGTGAATGGCAATTCAATGTTGATTTACGACAGTTGTTATCTAACAATCGGCAGAGGAAAATAATATTGATCAGAAGTTAATAATGAGGAATTAATGGGAAAAGCGGGTCGGTATGTCTGGATGAGTTTGTCTCTTGGTATTTCAGCAATTTAAATGCCTTGTACTGTTGAATAGCAGATAGGGAAAATAAATCAAGTATCCCGCTTATAGTTGCGTATAGATAGGTGCAGATATAGTTAGTAAACACTTTTCCTGAAAGTTTGCTCTATATAACGTCAATATTTTGACCATAGATGTGTCACTGAGTTAAAGAGGCAGTGCCTTTCTTGACTGGTTACCTTGTTTTATTGTATACCAGATTTATTACCCGGCTTCGCTCGGGATTCAGTTTCTGTTATTTTTTTTTCAATGATTAGCCTCATGTTATGATGTTCTAAAGTTATAACAACTCTTAAACAAATTAATTTCATTTTTCCAGTAGTAAAAAATCCATTTATATCCCGTTATAGTTGCGTATAGATAGGTGCAGATACTGTTAGTAAACACTTTTCCTGAAAGTTTGCTCTACATAATATCAATAATTTGACCATAGATGTGTCACTGAGTTAAAGAGACAGTGCCTTTCTTAACTGGTTACCTTGCTTTATTGTATAATAGATTTATTACCCGGCTTCGCTCGGGATTCAGTTTCTGTTATTTTTTTCAATGATTAGCCTCATGTTATGATGTTCTAAAGTTAAAACAACTCTTAAACAAATTAATTTCATTTTTTCAGTAATAAAAATTTCATTTATATCCCGCTTATAGTTGCGTATAGATAGGTGCAGATATAGTTAGTAAACACTTTTCCTGAAAGTTTGCTCTATATAACATCAATAATTTGACCATAGATGTGTCACTGAGTTAAAGAGGCAGTGCATTTCTTGACTGGTTACCTTGTTTTATTGTATACTAGATTTATTACCCGGCTTCGCTCGGGATTCAGTTTCTATTATTTTTTTTATAATGATTAGCCTCATGTTATGACGTTCTAAAGTTATAACAACTCTTAAACAAATTAATTTTATTTTTTCAGTAATAAAAAATTCATTTATTAACTAACTTGTTGTTATTTTAATACTTGCCAGTACACAAAATTTTTTGTTTATTTTTTATCATCTGCGACAATGTATAATTCTAATTGATTCTTTCCTCTAGACACTCCCGCATATAGCTGAACATGCGAAAAGCATTTTTTTTTTCAGTGCGGAGGCACTTGTCACGAAGACATTCGCCTATAATTCACCACAGTTTTGCTGGCCATTTTATTATGGGGGCGCCATATAGGCGGACCAGCATTGCCTCTTATGAAGGTACGACACAAACGGAGGCATTTTAGTGGCGCTTCGCCAGGATTCGATCCGAGCACCCTCAGCACCGAAAACCAGCGCGCTGTACCACAAGGCCGCCACAGCCCTGCTAAAAGCATTCTTCTGTCAGATTCAGTCCAGTGCTCCCTTCTTTTGGGGCATTTTAAAGCATTAATTTACAGCTAGTCAATAACGTTTAAATGGATTTATTATTATAGAAAAATAATCAATAATATTTGAATGGATTAAAAACACATTTAATATTAAAACACAGCAAATCTGATAATTATTATAGAAAAAGTATGTACACATATTTCATGCTCTGAATTCTTTCTCAAAACTAAATCGTCTGCTACGTTTCAATGCCACTTTCAGACTTTCTTAATTAGAATATACACGTATTTCATGATTGTAATTATTTCTCAAAACTCAATCGTCTGCTATGTTTCAATGTCACTTCAGTTATATAAATCATCGCGTCAAGGCTAAACACGTTTTTAATTCATGTCTATTTATTTTCACGCAAATGTTATAATTTAATTGGCAACAATTAAATGTTACAATGGCTTTGCATAAAAATATCCGTTGATACCGCCCAAACTTGTTCTAACATAATTCGGGAATGGAACGTCGTAGCGGGATGAAAATAGTCACATTCATCCTGATTTTCCAAGAACATTAAATCGTGTAAATTTCATCAAGGTAGGGAAGGTAGGGCTCAAGGTTCTTGAGTTTTTGTGACTCACACACACATACACACACGACCATAGGACCATAGGACCATAGGACAAGTGTTCTAACTGAGTTGCCTAGGCCAACGCCTTCAAACTCAGATTTTTCTTAATAGTAGCAACGAAGAGCTGGAATTGTTCAGAAGTAGAAAAAAGTAGCAAAACCCAGAACAAATTTTTACCGAGTGGGAGCCAGCTGAGATATGGAATGTTACTGACAGAAATTGTTGGTTATGCTGACTATGAAGAAATTTCGCTGGTAAGATTCTCACGAAACCTTTCCAATACCCCGAGTTGGTTACTACGTAATCAAGGTCATATGAAGTGAGAGCTTTGAAGGATGTTCAGTTTAAATTAATTAATTGAGTAGGAGAAAAAATAGTACTAAGCCAGTTGAATATTCATTTAATAAGGGCCTTTTGAAAAATTTTCTGTCACCATAACTCTCTGGTATTTTTAAATAATAAAAAGTAAATCTTCTAATGTTAAAGGTAATGTTCCAACCTGAGTCTGTGATAAATTATGTTTCAGTTGCGTTTCTGTTTCTATTGATGCAGTAGAAGCCTGGAAGTATGTATGAGGTAACACAAGGCTAGGATAACGCAGGGTATTTCCTTTTTTATTTATTTAATGATCACCAGTCAACTTACTTTCTTACACACAGCCTATCTTAAAAATAATCTCCGTATAAACAGATTAAGTTTTTATTTTGCATTAATCGCGTACTGAAGAATAAAGCTAAATTCAACGCAAATGTTTTTCTTTGAGGAGGAATCAACACTTCTCTTTGAAGAAGTCAACACTTCGTCAAAGTTAACACTTCTTCAAAACGGCGAGATTGCCGTTAATAGAATATCGGCATCGAGGTTTACAGACAAGGGTTAAGTACTCCCCTCGTTAGAAAGTACTTATAATTGCATATCCAAGACAGCGTATTGTGTCATTGGACCCAAAAAGAAGACAGCTGTTTCTAATATATACTTTTTAAAATATTACACTTCCTCATAACGTCGGGGTAGTTTCGTTGGTATTACATTAGCTTAGGGGTTTGAATCACCAGCTTGATCTTCGTTTTTGACAGGTGATCGTTATAATGCATTGCACAAGAAAAAGAATCAAAAGTTTTGGAATTCAGTTTATGTAGAACCCGCACCTAGCTTAAAACCCGCACTTCGCTACGGAGTACATTCAAATTAAATGCAATGGTCAATATATGAAATTAATGCTAAAAAAATGAATATATACATTTATAGTAAATGCGACAATCAATGTATACAATTCATGTAAAAATATTTTATATATATATATATATATATATATATATATATATATTTATAAAAAAATCGTAAGGGATATTTATTTTTTTTTATAATATACAATCGTCTGCTGCATTGGAAAGAAAATAAAACAAATTTTTGTCTATTTAGCTGTTATGCGCGTAACAATATATTTATTTAAAGTACCAGAAAAGAAATCACGTGATCAGCATTTAATAAATTAAATTCTAAGAATTAATCTTTAAAAATTCACCCAAAATCAGAAAATAGAGGTAAAGGTTCGACAAAGATCTCATTTTAAAGGAATTTTTATGATCTTTCTCGTGATATACATTTTATAACCCTCAAATTATTATTTTAAATGCAAACTTTAAAAAAGTTACAAAAACAGCTTTAAAATTTAATTTAAAAAATTCCAAGAATTTTTCCAAAATCTTTCTTATTGCACCCCTACACCATAAGAAAAATCACCATGCAAAATTTCAGCCCTTTAGGACCAGCGGTTTGGTTTGTGCGTTGTATGTCAGTCAGTCAGTCAGTGAGTCAGTCACGGAACTGTTTTATATATATAGATTACTGGCAGTGTCTTTGGGATATTGTAAAGACTTTTTAATGGATATTTTTATGGCTCAATTCTTGATCCATAAAAAGATCCATAATATGATATTGTAAAGACTTTTTATGGAAGTCTCTTTTTATGGATCAAGAATAGATTTTAGAATAATGCCCCTTTGTATATAGATCTAAATGGGGGCCGTAGTTGCCTTGTGGTAGAGTGCGCTGGTTTTCGGTGTTGAGGGTGCTCGGATCGAATCCTGGCGAAGCGCCACTAAAATTCCTCCGTTTGTGTCGTCCCTTCATAGGGGGCAATGCTGGCCTGCCTATATGGCACCCCCATAATAAAATGGCCAGCAAAACTGCGGTTAAGTATAGGTGAATGTCTTTGTGACAAGTGCCTCCCCATAGGAGGAAAACAAATATGTATAGATCTAAATATCATTTATAAGATCAAATTCATGGTTGGAAGCATATTTTGTGAATATGCTTTTACTCTTTCTCATGCATTAGAGATAAAATAAAAGTGCTTAAAGACCTTCCCAGTGTCGAATAATTTTTCTATTAATGTTTAACCGTTGGCTTCATTTGTGAAAGAGTTCTGTAGAAGAGATATGTTATCTACAACTAAAATTTGTTAATAACGCTATTTATCTTTTCGAATATTTGTACAGCTAAAATTATTTCACGACATAGAGAACGGTGATAGAAGTGGGCTTGCTCAGCAAAGAAATTTTTATTATTTTTGTATTTAGCAATTGTTAGAACCTTTTGAATTTTTTTTTGCCTTATTATTTTACTTTAAATATGAAATCAACATTTGCAAATCAGAGATAAATATTTATCTAATAAATATGAATCACCCGAAAAGTTTACTTCCGCTTATATTTATCAGCCACAATCGAGCCCCAAACTTTCCGCAATTCTTGAAACTTTCCGCTATATTCCAATCCACGCTCAGATGTTTCCCCCCCCCTCTCTCCCAGCGAACATTATTATTTTACTTCAAATATGAAATTAATATTTATTATTTTATTTGAAGTAAAATAAAATTTTATTATTTTTTTTAATTAAATTAAATAAAAAATTAAAGTTAATTAAATTAATTTTTAATTAAATTAAATTTTATTTTTAATTAAATATATTTTCATTATTATTTTATTTGAAGTAAAAGCCTTATTATTTTACTTCAAATATGAAATTAACATTTGCAAGTCAGAGATAAATATTTATCTAATAAATATGAATCACCCGAAAAGTTTACTTCCGCTTATATTTATCAGCCACAATCGAGCCCCAAACTTTCCGCAATTCTTGAAACTTTCCGCTTTATTCCAATCCACGCGCAGATGTTTCCCCCCCCCCCCTCTCTCTCCCCGCGAACATGTCGCTGTGAAAAAACCTCAAATTCCATAATAAAAGTTATTAAACTGGAGAAATATTTGGAGAGTTAGGTAAACATGTTTATTGGTAAAATTCGGAAAGGAAGTCCAATCAAGCCTTCCCTCAAATTCAAAAACCACTCGAAGCGAACACTCAGCGGGAAATATGGAAGTGGGAGGTGGTAAAAGAATTTTTGAATTTTCTTGCGTCCATAAATAAAAATAAGATGTTTCTTCTCTCGTCTGTGAATATATTTCTTTCATTTCGCAACAGAGAACTATTTGGGCTCGATAAATGCGACCTGAATTCGAGATATATTTACGAAATCGCAACGTAAATAGATTCATAAGGGTCGACACAATTTTTTTTTCCTTCTCCCTGCGACGAGTTAAATCTAATAAATATCTGTTTATTTTACTAAAGTAAAGAAACTTGAAATTTATTAATAAAGAAAATATTTTTGCATTTTGGAGCCCTTAAAAGGAGAGGGGTGAAATGAAACTTTATTTATAGTAAAAGGGAAAAAAAAGGGAAATAAGGGAATAATTTATTCACATAATATATCGAATTTAAGTAAGAAAATACTTAGAATATTTCGCCTTGGAGTAGAAAGAAAAACAACTCTTGTAAGCTTAAACTTGTTAAGTGCATCTTTTAATATTAAAAATCTTCGTTTTTCTCAGAAGAACATATATTAAATTGGGGAAAATAGAGTATTTATCTATAGCACGTGATGTTGAGAAGTTTTACCACAAACTTTGAAAGCATAATAAATAGATAATAATATTGAATTTTCTGCTCGAATTTCTTAGTGCATTCATTTGAAATGAAAGGTATAATATGATTTTTTTATTACCATGTTTTTATTAACTCGCTTTCTTGTTTGTGTGTGTGTTTGTCCAGTACAAATCTTGCAATTGATTTTTAACTAACTTCCTGACTAGCTAGACATTTGGAAATTTTAGAATAGCTCAGAACATGATGACAATGCATTGTTTTACTACTTTTAGCCATCTTTAAGCAGAATTGAATTGTTTCAGTTAATTTTGTTTTGTAGACTGCTGCAGCCATCTATCGGCCGGGACGGGAACGCAAAGTTAAACGCAAATAAACTTCATTTTCTTTCAAGTTGATGGGATAATTCATCAAAAAAATTTTAAAAAAGCATTTATTAATACATAGAATTGTCAAGTTTATATGATTCAACTGAAAATTTGAAAACATAGTATAGAAAAAGTTCTTTTTATCTTGTAATTATTTACAGTTACATCTTAAGGCGTAATACAACTGAATGGCACAGTACTCACATATTGTGTATATGCGTTACTAAATAACTAATTATCAATTAATTAATGAATGTTAATATATTGAATTTCAGTTACATATTTGTGTGATTAGAAATAAATATTAATCTCATTTGCCGTTTAAATTTGATGACTTAAGGTATAGATAAATGCAAATCATCATACATAATACCCGTAAATTCCAACGAAATACCAACAATGTATCGTACTCAATTATGAGCACTGAGTCACCCTACTTAATATAATTTTATTTTTCTTTTTTCGAGGGCTATAGTTCTCTAACCTTACAAAGAGTTTTTTGTTCAACAACCAAATACGTGTGTACCTGTGTATAGGGGAGAAAGGTAGGTCTCGCAAATTTTCATTATGCTAAACGTTCATTGTAAGGTGTCATGTAAAATAGCTTTGTATCCTATTTTCTGAAAAAAAATTGTCAGTTCCTACCTGTAACTGGACATTGTCCCAAATCAAGTGGATCCCATAAATTTAATTTTTTTTCTACGTAATTTTTGGTTCGAATAGACTCTTTATTCATACTACAGAAACTTACTTTATTTCATCTGCATTTTAACTAACACCATATTAACTGTATTTTACATTCTCCAAAGCTGTTGTTTCAATATATTACTTGAAAAAAGTAAGGATTTCATAGTTATACAACAGACTTATTTGTGACATATTAAAATATTGTATTAATCATACTAAGTTTAAACAGGTAATGAATATAATGCAGTTCGAAAGTTTCATGCATATTATATGAACTGAACGATTCGCGCAGGGGAAACAAATTTTACAATCCGAACAGATTAAACAAATTTAATCGTCCATATAGAGTAAAGATATTTAATGATCCAATCAGATTAAACAGCTTTAATGATTCATTCAGAGTAAACAGATTTAATGATACATTCAGATTTAAGCGATCCCATGATCCAAACAGATTTAATGATCTATAGAAATTTAAAAGATTTAATGATCTATACAAACCAAATATTTAATGACTCATACAGACAATACTGATTAGATTCATGCGGATTTAAAAGCAAAACTATGCATATATGAATAAATAGACTATTCATAGACATAAAGATCTATAAATAGTATCTGAATGTGGAAGAACTTCATTTGTATTGCACTGCATGCCTCCAACATTTTCCTTTCCGCCATATTCCCATTTCAGGTATTTTGTTCTATGTTTTTTCGTGTTTTGATTAATTGTCATGGTCCATTGTTGTTATAGTTTCACAGCACAAAAAAAAACAGAAATTATCAGTAAATATATCCTGGCTATGTTCGCTTAAAAGGGTCTAAGATGATGCATATAAACGTTTAAATTCTCCTGATGTCTTTCCAAAAAATTCATGCTACAAGAACAACAGAGTTTTATGTTTAGTCCGATATCTAATAGAATATTCTTCCGCGTAAAAGACAATTTTAATGAAATAGTGTAGCTGTTTCAGGATAGGACTTAGAGACCCTCCTAACAGTATTTTATGAAACTCCGAACAACCAATGAATGGGTAACATTTAGATCAGGGTTGTCAAACTCAAAGGCTACCTTGGGCCAAACAAACAAGGTTTAACTATAGGTAGGACTAAAAAAAATCAATATGAATAGAAACGTAGGTTTATTTACCTAATTACAGTATATTCAACATAAATATATGCATTTTGTCTAATAATAGCAAAAAAAGAGTATCATTAAAAAAACATTTAGCGAATTCTTCCTATCTTATTATAATTCTGCGTCGGTTATTTTATTATATATTATTGTGTGCCAATATATTGGCCGGGCAGCAAAAATGTTCGTCGCGGGCGAGTTTGACACCCCTGATTTAGATACACACACTGCACTTAATGGTTTTGGGTTTATTGGTCAGAAATACTGGGAAGCAAGAAAGCTTGATTTAATTACTTGACTGTGAAACGACTGGCATTTGTAAATAATAGGTCACTGGGATATAAATACTAAAGCGCGGTGGCTTAGTGGTTAAAAGCTTCAAGCTGCCATCTCACAGGTCCAGGGTTCGACCCTGCGACTGGGCAAGGTCGACTCAGCCTTTCATCCCTTGAGTGGGTCGATAAAATGAGGACCGAGCATACTTGGGAACTAAACTGTCGGGGTCCCACGTCAGGTTGACCACCTGACTGAGACATATGCTGTATGGCACGCCAAGCCCCAAGGTCAAGAAAGCGGAGATGGGCGGAGATGGGCCCTGGTCTACATCGGACTGTTACGTCGTGAGTTTAGTTTAGGGATATAAATACTATTGAGCTTTTATATTATCTGGGAATATATGCCCGAGCTAGTCTAGTGATAGCACGTCGGCTTTCGGTTTTTTGAGGGTGCTCGGTTGGAAACCCGACAAGGGCCATTGAATTCCTATGTGCCTATTCCGTGTATGGGAACGTCAAATCCGTATGCAGTAAGTTCTTCCATGTGGTATGTGGGTGGGAGGAGGGCACGAGCCCAAAAGATGTCGCCCCTGGAGGTGCACGGTCAAAACTGTGCTGACACCTGGCCAAGTTGAACTGGGAGCCTTGTGGTGCCATTAAAAACGGAGCTGTATTCCTCTGCCCACGGCCATTTATGGACATGATCTGGACTGTCCAGGACAAGGGGTATAATTAAAAGACAATTTGTAAAAAATACCTTAAACAATTCTCTAAAAATAGATTAAAACTAAACACTGCCCGAGAATTTCGGAAGCCAATAGAGCTTTTAAAATTTTAATATAGAGTTTGCGTATTACGAATCTATAGCGAATTTTTTAAGGTTTTTCCATCCCAAACTTCAGTTGATTTGGTGGTCATATTTCCTAATATTATATAAATATTTTTTTAATATAATACATGAGGTAAAATATGTCGTTAAATATTTTTTGTAATATTCGACCGATCTCATAACGTTTAAGCTTAACTATTATAAATTTCTTGTATTTCAGTACGCATTCTGTTGATCCATACATTGAATGAAAACCAAAGCTTCGTTTTATTATATTCTTAATGGAGAACAAATGAAAAGAAATCATCTTCTAATAAAAATGAGATTTTCTGAGACAGGTGGAGAAAAAAAATCTAATTAAAGAAACAATTTTAAAAAGCCCATTTACAACTGTAAATAAGAATATATATATAAAGTGATAAAATCATAAAGGCCATAAACGTAGTCAGAAATATAATTTCATTTTAGTAATGAAGATAGTTCCGGGAAGCATCTACTTTTGATGTAATGAAGACGTGTTTTTCTTTAATGATTGCTATTTCGTTAAAAAGTTTTAAAGTTTAAATGCACTACTGTTGAGTTCAACAAAATAAGACAATTCTTCACCAGAAGATAAATTTCAAAATATAAATGAATGAATACTTCTTCATTATTTATGATAGCTTATTTATTTATTTTTTATTTCAGTGAACAGGCGTTCAGTGTAAACTGTCATTTTTATGTGCTTTTAGGAACATATTTTTTCTTATACATGATTCTATATAGTTTCTTATACGTGATTCCATAGGTACTTACATTAGGTAGTCGCGCAGAAGCACGTGATATGCACTGGCGGTCGGCTAACAGTATCGTACAGCAACAGCTTTGTACAATAACTTTTTGGTACAATCACTAATTGTATTCACTCACTATTGTGTATGGTCACTATTTTGTAGAGTCAAATGTTTTTTTTAGCTAGCTGGACGAAGGACCTTTGTTCTGTAGAGTGAAAGATGAAGTACACCAAAAATGTTCACAGCACGAAAGTTCTATAAAAAAAATGAAGATTTGTCTATCGTTTAAGATGTAGAAATGACAGTTCGTCAAGGCAGGCCGGAACATTTAAGACGCAAGTCCGTTTCTTACGGAGAAAAGATCTTCCGACAACTGTAGCCGTAAATGGTTCTTCAAGAAAAATATTAGCGATGGTACATTACATGTAGAGAACCGGAAGATTTTGCTTAGTGGAAGTACAAGATTTGCTGAGGAAACAAACGTTGAAGATCATTGTGCCGCAGGATTGAATTATTACAGGTTTTGATACTGCTCACAACTACTTTTTATAAATATATTACTGAGGAAGAAAACTTCTTCAAAAAAAACGACTTGTTGGTAGAAATAACAATTGTTTATTTTTCTTGATAAAAATAAGTAATATATCTTGACTACTGAATTATAACAGGAACAAATAAAACTCTGCTACATAATAGAAAAGAGCTTCAAGTCTACACGACCACTTAGGAGAGCATCAAAAATAAAATAATAGTATTGAAGGATTTTTTTTTTTTTAAAGTATATATACACAAATATCAGATCAATAGAATACACTCGTACTCACTATTAGACAATAAAAAAAAAACATCCCCCTCACCAAGCCACGGCCAAACAAAAAGGACCGAAAGCTCGGCTCAGGGTCTCTTAGAGCGTTTTTATCTACCCAAAAAAATTCTGAATCTCTGCATCGCATCTCTTTTTTTTCAGCCCTGGACAACGCAAGGAGAGAAGGGTTGCCGTACAACCAATCTCGCCAAGGCGTGCAGAAGGGAGAGGAGAAAGACAACCTTAACAGCTCCTCAACACATTGCCAACACCTTGTGTCCATAAAATAAAATACGCGAAGCATCGCCAAAACTGGAAACCTTAAGTACCACATTCCTCTTGCCAGAAGAAAATGCCAGAAGAACCCTTTTAAGGAGTTTCATTGGCCGAGACTGGCTGAGCTTAACCAATCAGAGGAGCTGGTCAAGCAGCGCGAAGCCCAAACGCCTGTTCAGAGAAAAACTGTTTCCCATGCAAGAGAATCGTAATAAATTACGTTCGCCGCAGGCGCGGAAAAGGGAAACTGGAGCCTTTAGCATAAACGGAGTTTAATAGCTTAAAAAGACCCATCAATGCTGTTAACAAAAACACGGAAACAGGGAAGAAAAGACATCTTATTTCGTGGACACGAGGCTAGCAATTAGGGGACCTAGCTGACAAAGACTTAAAGAATATAGGACGGCAAATTGCACTGCCAGATGTTAGAAGATAGGCTATTCTCAATTACCGACCGAACGGACTAAAAAGTTACAGAGACCTCCCATGACTAAGAGCCTGGGAAAAAAAATAAATTACTATCAGATAAGGAAAGGAAACATAACTAGCAGATTTAAGATTAAAATTAAAGTTATAATTTAAAGTTTAAGAGAACTACACAAATTAGTAACGAATTCCTCGTTACAGAACTCTCCCCTGTCCAGAGATGAAAAAAAAATTTACAAATCACCACATATTAATGTGTGGAAAAACCAATAGCATACATAATACGTGAGACACATTTGATCTCAAAAAAAATTTCATATAAAATACATATAGTGAATACAAAGGGAAAAAGTAATATATAAGGATATTATAAATGTAGTATCAATACAAAGATAGTAATTCATACAAGCATGGTGAATTTTACAAAAATAGTAGTGATTAATGCTTGACAAAAAAATGGCGTAACACAGTACCTTAAAATTTTTATGTACATTTGTACTAATTAAACTTATAGTTGCATATCATAGTCAACAAAATAAATTAAACACTTGAAATTTCATATCATTTCAAGAAGGTAAGTTAATTTGGTCTTACCAAAGAATGATGAGTTCAATATATCTAATTGAAGAAGATTGGATCTCATATCCACTAATAATCAAAATATTGGATGTTATTTTATTAATATTCAATGTAGAATATCATATATTCATACTAAAAAATTGGAAGTAATATCCATTTGCATTCAAAAAAAATATATAAGATGTCATATCTATTAATATGCATCAAAATTGCTACACACAGAGTGAACTAAACAAACATAATTGTCGTAACAATACTAACAAGAATTCCCACGAAACATAGACGATGATTCTAAGAAGTCTATTGCGGCAACTTAACCTACCAGAGGTATGGGAATTCGAATCTTGACAGTTACTTAATTAGTAATATATAAAAAAAAATCCACAAGGGGAAGGAAAAAAAAATATGTCACTCAACTAAATATGCTATATGGCCAAAATGCTCATAGCTAATAATATAATAAAAAAAACATAAACCTTATCTTGTTTATGCACATGTACATGCTTTAAGTGTGAGCTAAAAAAATGAAAAGTGAATGCATAAGAATGTAACCACAAACTGTCAAAGTTTATAAGTGACCAGTTGGGTACAAACAATAAAAAAGTCAAAATTAGGTAAATTAGGATCAGTAATGTTTCCGCGAAGGATTATGACACCTGAAACCTAACAAAATATATGCACCAAGACAGACTCCACTCAAGGGGGAAAGCTGTGCAAAAGGAAGAATGACTAGGACACCTAGCCTTAAGTAAATTCCTAACTTCAAGTGAAGGGTTAAAAATAAAATTAAACTTGATCAAAAGATCATCCTACACCAAGACAGAGCTTGAATCACATAAAATTCCTTGGCCAAAAGAAAGTATATGATACTGTCCCAATAAGGTTGATGACTTCTATCTTGCGCATGGAAATTTAATTTTACAAAAAAAAATAGAAAACAACAAAGTAGTAATATTACACTAGGGGAAAACTGAAAAGTAAAAATAATAGAAAAATAAAAATGAAAGTGGTTTGCAGAACTAGCGTACATCTCACTACATTGCAAAAAAATTTTGGGCTATGGAACTAACTGCACTCAAAAAGAAAGGGAAGGTAGTAGTGAACATGAAGTATAGGATAGTCATAGTCGGTATAAGATAACTTGTCAAAAATTGACAAAGTGAGGTATAAAAAATAACAAAAAATATAACACATAAAATATAGTTCAGTTAAGTATTAGGGATTTTACACATAAATACACAATAAAGTTTGCTTGTAATATTTAAACACAACAAAATATAGGAAAGAAAGATCTTGATAGGATATATTAAAATACATGAATGTCCATAGAGTTGATATGGAATTATTTGGTTCCTATCATTTGTTTACATTGATACCTTGTTTTTCAACATGCTTAAATAGAAGATACTGACTTTTTAATACCATTAATATACACCATGTAATATGTACAAGCATAATCTTACCAATTGAATGAGTGACTGAGAACATTCTCAGGTAATACCAAAAGAAATTTGTGTCAAGGCAAAAAAATATTTTTCAGTGAAGAGTAATAAAAAAATATGTCAATACCATAGTAATACAGATGTTATTTGCTAAATTATACTAATACAGTTGTTATTTGCTAAATTATACTAATACAGTTGTTATTTGCTAATGCTAATGCCTTATACCAATACTTTCAGCCATCGTTGCATTATAACAACCAAATACAAACATCAAATCAAACAAAATATCTAAGCAAAACAAAAATTATAACATTTGATAAAAGTAAACCAATGGATGAAGCAAAATGTGCAACATATTACACTAATAAGTGATAATATCACTATGAAGTTGATTACATTAGAGAATTATATCTGTTGAAGTATTTCATAACAAAATTATACCTAAGTTACAACTTATAACCTTGAAATCATATGTTGATGAAGCAAGAATTTGACAGGTATGAAAGGAACAGAAGGAAAATCAATCTTTTCTTTAGAACAATTGAAGCATTAAACTTAATTTAACATTAGTTGACCATATTAAGGTTTTCCATATCAAGTAACTCAACATTAAGTGTTGGAACTAGTTAATAGAAGCTTACATTATTAAGAAACAATTGTAAACATTCAGAGAGCAGTACAATTTTAGAATTTTGAATAATGTTGGCAAAAAGGAATATACTCAAAGAAACAAAATTACAGTGGGGAAAAAAAAATATCCTACACAACGCCAGCATTGGAAGGAACGAAAGAAGTGATGTTAGGGAGCTCTCCTAACACACAACCATAAAAAAATCACTGTAAAACTGTAGACCTCAAGAAATACCTATTTTGCTGAGGAGGAGAAACATTAAACATTAAAGGAGCAGAAGAAGATTCATTTAAGTGAGCTTTTCTAGCAGGAGCAAAATGGAGACGATCAATATGAATTTTAGTAAGAGGAGCCAAAGGATTTGAGAGTAGTCTTATCGAATAAGTAACTACAGAGTGGCGTTTAATAACTTCATATGGACCAGTGAATTTCTTATTGAACCTGTCTTTAGATTTCACATACACAATATTTCCTGGAGAGAGTACACGTAACTTAGCATGTTGAAGTTGTTTGGTATTTTGAATTACACGTTTATCAGTTAAATTTTGATAAACCGTTTGTTGTACCTGAAGCATATTTTTGAACAAATTGTTTAAATATTGAGGTTTGTCGAGCTGTTCGACAGATTTTTTGTAACAGAAATTATCAAAGATCAGTGCAACTTCTCGACCAAAATGCAACAAAAACGGAGAATAATTAGTCGAAGAATGGTGTGAACCATTGTACAAATGTTGATGAAGAAGTACAGCATGTTTCATCAAACTTCTGCATCAAAATACCAGAAATTGCCAAATTTGATGCATCAGTGTTCAAATAAAAATTCTGATCCCACATGGGTAGTTTGACAAAGGGTTTGGAAAAGAAAATGGACTGAAGGTTATTGAAACATTCTTGCAGATAAGGAGACCAAATGAATTTAACCTTAGGTGAAGTGATGTCAATTAACGGTTGAGTAAGCGCAGCAAAATTTGGAATAAGTGAACGATAGAAACCACAAACTCCTAAAAAGCGTTTTACTTGTCGTTTAGACGTAGGCACAGGAAAAGCAGTTATTTTAGTGATGTTATTATCAATGGGAAATATAGCATTATCTTTAATATGGAAACCAAGAAAATCAATCGTTGTCTTATGAAATGAGCACTTGTGCGGAGATAAAGTCAGATTAAATTTTGAAATTACTTCAAGCAATTTAGCAATTTTGGACAGAGATTCCTCAAATGAATTAGCACCAATAACTAAATCGTCTTGATATGCAAAGAGACCTGGCAGGTTTACTTCTTCTAAAACATTATCTATTAAATTTTGAAGGGTACTTGCCGCTGTTTTAAGACCAAAAGGAATACGTTTAGAAAAATATGACGCAAAAGGAGTAGTGAAATGTTGGACTTTGTCCGAAGGCGTGCAGATTCGTAGATGTAGAATATTAAAGGTTTTCTTACCTTTGGTATGTTGTCAAAAAAGGTTGAGAGATCTCTTGGTGATACTGGATTCACAGGAATGAAAGATAGCTAATCTTGTGGACGTAAGAAAAGAAATCTTTATTAAACAAAAAGTAACATTACTGACTATCTGAGTAAATAATAAAAGAAGAAGCATTCGTTGAATGCATGCGACACGTTAGCCGCGTACAACACACTCGCTAACCGTCTCTCAGGGAAGAGCAGTTTTTTTTTGGTTCATTTATCGTAGTGCAGTAGCGCTACCTGGTGAGTCAAGTTTCAGAGCAAAATCTGATATCCTTGTTCTTTCCCAACATATTTCCCCCTTTTGCGATAGAAACTTGCACCAACTGCATATGATCTCTGCAAATTTGAAACTTTGGTTTCGGAAGTGGTTTCGTTAAAATGTCTGCAGTCATTTTTTCAGTAGGAAGGTAAAACAAATCAATTATGTTTCTTTTGTATAAGTCTCGTATGTGATGATACTTGGTATCGATATGTTTTGTGCGGGAGTGATGTTTCTCAGACTCTATAAGTTTAATCGTCGACTGGTTGTCTTCAAAAACTTTTATGGGTAGTCTCTGTGAAATATTTAAATCGTCAGTCAATTTTAATAGCCATGACAGTTCTTGCATTGCCTGTGACAACGCCACATATTCTGCTTCTGCACTTGAGAGTGAAACACAAGTCTGTTTTCTCGATGACCACGCGATGCATGACTTTCCCAAAAAGAAAATATATCCTGATGTTGATTTTCTGTCTTGAGGATCTTGTCCCCAGTCAGCATCCGAGTACACGGAGAGGTTAGGAAAAGATCCTGACGCTATCCGTAAACCAAGATCTTCTGTCGTTTTTAAATATCTAATTATTTTTTTAACTCCGTTCCAGTCCTTTTGTCTAGGATTATTGTTTCGTCTACTCAAGATATGGGTAGCGGCAGCTATGTCTGGACGAGTAACTGAAGAAATATAAAGCAGTGTTCCAACTGCTTGTCTATATTGATCGTTTGAAGTCAGAAGATTTTCTTCCTTCTGTTGGCCATAATAATTAGTCTCCATTGGTATATTAGTAGGTTTTGCATCTTGAAGCTGGAATTCGTTCACAAGTTGATTGATCTTTTATATTTTGTTTCCCACTGACATCCGAAGATAGCTGCAATTCAGCTTGAAATAATTTATGATTATTTTTTGACGTGCTAGGTGGCGGCGGACGATGATATTCCGAGTCATTTCCTTTTTGAATTTTGTGGTTTTGATGCACTCGATTTCCGGTTTTATTGCGTTTCAGATAAAAGCATTGCTCGCGATCGTGACCTTTCCGGTTGCAAAATGTACAGAATTTTAATTTCGTTTTCTCACTATACCCCTTTAATGCGAGTGAATCGAATTTTTGGTTAGCTTGTCTCATTTCAACGCGTCTGGAATATTCATCTATCAATTTATTTTTCACATATTCTAGCGATAACTCTTGTTCAGATTTGCTTTCGATAGCTGTAATTAAGGGGTCATAAGAAATTGGTAGCGAACATAACAGAATCGCGATCAAATTATTTTCTTTTATTTCTTCCCCTATACTGCGTAATTTCTCATGTAAAATCAAAACTTCCCGGATATGTTCTTGCATTTTGGTTGTTTCTTTATATTTAATGGAGTATAATTTTCTCAGAAGAAAAAGTTTATTTGTTAAATTTACTCGTTCGTGTACTCCTTTTAACTTTTGCCATGTTTCTCGAGCAGATTGAGCATGCAATACATGAATTATTTGTGAATCCGAAATATTTAAACATATTAACGCCTTGGCGTTTCTGTCATTTTTTAACCATGCAGGAGTTTCGGTTTCCGGTTTCTCTTCAAATACAACGTCGTAGAGACCCTCTTTTATTAGAATCTGTTCTATTTTAAATTTCCACACAGAATAATTATTATCAGTAAGCTTATCTTTTAAGCTCGGTCTTTTAAGCTCGACATTTTTAAAACAGTTTATAATTAACAGTTCAAAAAGTTGATAAAAAAATAGTTCAAGAATCGAAACTGTATAAAAAACATAATGCACTTCAATATACTGTGGAGATTATAAAAGTTCAGTTCATCGATTCAGTCTCATAATCAAATGTTGGACTTTGTCCGAAGGCGTGCAGATTCGTAGATGTAGAATATTAAAGGTTTTCTTACCTTTGGTATGTTGTCAAAAAAGGTTGAGAGATCTCTTGGTGATACTGGATTCACAGGAATGAAAGATAGCTAATCTTGTGGACGTAAGAAAAGAAATCTTTATTAAACAAAAAGTAACATTACTGACTATCTGAGTAAATAATAAAAGAAGAAGCATTCGTTGAATGCATGCGACACGTTAGCCGCGTACAACACACTCGCTAACCGTCTCTCAGGGAAGAGCAGTTTTTTTTTGGTTCATTTATCGTAGTGCAGTAGCGCTACCTGGTGAGTCAAGTTTCAGAGCAAAATCTGATATCCTTGTTCTTTCCCAACATGAATGCTACAATTTTTTGGAGATCTTTAGGAAGATCTATTTGCCAATAGGCGTTTCCGAAATCAAGGGTGGAGAAGTATTTAAATTTTGACAAATTAGAGATTATGGTTGAAATTTTAGGGAGGGGATAGGAGGAAGATTTTATGACTGAATTTAACAAACGAAGATCTAATGCAAGCCTAAAGGTGGGTGGGGCAGAAGAATCAAGAGATTTTTTCTTAACCATGAGCATTGGACATGCCCATTCACAATTACCTCGTTCAATAATACCTGCACTCTGCATTTCATTTAGTTGGTCCAAAGCAGTTTGCTGTAAGGTTTGAGGAATAGGGAAAGGAAGAGTCCTAATAGGAAAATTTTGAGTTAAGGAAATGTGGGGTTTAACTCTATCAGTGTGCCCTAAGGTTGACAAATCCTTAGAAAAGGCAGCATAATTAGTTAACAAAATATTTAATAACTGTTGTTTGTGGTCACACGACAAATGGTCTAATTTGAAGTCAGATGATGAAAGCATTTCTTTTCGCTTACTCAGAATCTCAGGAGTAGTAGAAATAAAGTAGACAACATGTTCCAAAGAATTACAAGAAAAATCAAAGTCAGAAGGAGTATTATTCTCAACATTAGAATTTATAGGAGGTTTGTCAATTAGGTCAAAATCACACATATTTCCTATAATGGAATTTTTACTCAAATGAAGTTGTTTAGCATCCCTATTTTCAATAAATATATAAAAGTGATTTAAAATAGGTTCCTGACAAGTATTTTCAAATTTATGTAATGAAGGATGACAAATAAATTGTTTAGAATTTGGTAGAAAAAGAGCTTCATTGAAATTAGTAAGTGTTTTCACCTTAACATATTGACTATCGTCACATTCTAAGATAACTTTTTCACATACCATAACTACATTAGATGCAACTTCATTACCTTTATCATTTTTCACACATAAATTATCATTCACAAGTACATTATCAGTATATAAATTAAAACATTGTGCAGTAGAAGAGATATCAACATTATCAGCAAAATCATTATGCATACTTATTTTGTCATTGAAGTTGGAAGAACAGTTCTCTGGTGCAGTATCACAAAAATTAGTAGAATTATCTCTCAGATTATTATTATTAGGTTCAATATTATGATTACTCTTAGTATTAAGATTAGGTGAGTCAGTGATGGTTGAATTGAAATGAACAGAATTATCAAAGGAATTTTGAATAAAAGGTATGGTTTCAGAGTTAATTTTAATTGCATTTAGTTTATGATCTAGTATTACATTGTATTTGTTGAGAAAGTCATACCCAATTAAGATATTGAATTTAGATGTTGACAGATCTGTTAAGAAAAAGGTGTGTTTAAATGACTTCCTGGAGAATTTGATAGGCAATTCAACACAAGCAGAATATTGTAGAGTAGAGTTAAGGGTTTTAATGGTTACAGCTCTAGAGATTATTCTGTATTTAAGTTGTGATTTCATTGAATTAAATGTATTTAAATCAAACAATGACAAACTCGAGCCAGAATCTAACAGTGAAATTAGGACATTATCTTTTAAATATACATACACCAGAGGTAAGGAATAAACAGAAATATCATCATTCGGGCAGTTAATATTAGTAACATTGTCATTAAAGTACTGAGAATACTCATTAGCAGAATTTTTATAGGAGTTCATAATCCCAGTGTTATGACACTCCATCTCTAGTTTAAATTATTACTAGGATTATTTGATGGCACAAAAACATTTGCTCTAGGGTTCATATTATTATTCCCATGGCTATTATTACGAGAATTAGGTCTAACCTGACCTCTACCACGATTATATTGGTTATGGTTTGCTCTATTAGCTAATACTCTCTTAAACTGATAACAATTCTTCATTAAGTGGTTCAAGCGGCCACAGTAATTACATTTGATTTGCACTCTATTAACTGGACTTGGCCTAAAACTTTTGGAGTATGGCCTGAAATTTTGACTGTGTGCTCTAAAATTCTGATTTCTAGCATTTTCATTTTTGGCAGGAGAAGAAGTATTATTGGTAGGATTTTTAATTTCAACTATCTGAGTTTTTAAATAATTAACTTCAGCTAATAATTGATCATATGAAGGCTGAGAAGGGGTAGATGGAACCAAAATCTCAGATTGAATATGGATATCCTGCAAAAGTTGAGCTTTAGCAACCGCGTCATCAAAATTATCCAAACCAGACTCCAAAATTTTTAATTTATGGCTGGCAGGCAAAGCATTTAGCAAATGTGAAAATTTTATAGAGTCTAACTGAGTTTTCTCAGTGATAGATGGGTGCACTTTCCTTACAAGATTATCAAGCCTGTGTGCTAAATTTCTGATTGTTTCATCAGGCAACAATTTAATATTATCTACTGCTACACGCAAAGAATGTGTGGTTGCAGGTTTAAAAAAATCAACGAAAATCTGTTTCAGTTGTAAAATAGATGTACAACCTTTAGCATCAGCCGAACTGACAAAAAATTTAAGAGCATTGCCTGTAAGTTTGGATTTTAAAAAAGTCAAAGCTTGTTGCTCAGACCACTTATTAAATTCCTTTATGTCGATTACCTGTTCGAAAAAGAACTCCAATAACTCTACATCACCCTCAAATGGTGTCAGGCTGCATGGAAATGAATTTTTTGTAGCCATGCTTTTAAGTATTTCTCATATAAAGAGAAAAAAAATTTATAATCACAAAATGTGAAAAGAGTTAAAAGTGCACTTTAAAGTATTACACAAAATGAGAAAAAAATATAAAATCACAATTTTATAAATACTACCATTCAAGTAAAAGTAAATTTGCAAAAACTAGATTATTATGAAAAATATACTGAATATACACTAAAAATTCATATATACTGCAACAGTTGGATTGTATTTATAATACCAATATTGTAAGTATAAAATTTCAATTAAACATTTCAAAAAAATTGTGAAGAATATTTAACAAATGATAAATAATGAATTAAAATGAAGCATACCAATTGATGAAGTTGAGAGCAGCACTGGTCATTGCGCACCATTTCTGTACAATAACTTTTTGGTACAATCACTAATTGTATTCACTCACTATTGTGTATGGTCACTATTTTGTAGAGTCAAATGTTTTTTTTAGCTAGCTGGACGAAGGACCTTTGTTCTGTAGAGTGAAAGATGAAGTACACCAGAAATGTTCACAGCACGAAAGTTCTATAAAAAAAATGAAGATTTGTCTATCGTTTAAGATGTAGAAATGACAGTTCGTCAAGGCAGGCCGGAACATTTAAGACGCAAGTCCGTCTCTTACGGAGAAAAGATCTTCCGACAACTGTAGCCGTAAATGGTTCTTCAAGAAAAATATTAGCGATGGTACATTACATGTAGAGAACCGGAAGATTTTGCTTAGTGGAAGTACAAGATTTGCTGAGGAAACAAACGTTGAAGATCATTGTGCCGCAGGATTGAATTATTACAGGTTTTGATACTGCTCACAACTACTTTTTATAAATATATTACTGAGGAAGAAAACTTCTTCAAAAAAAACGACTTGTTGGTAGAAATAACAATTGTTTATTTTTCTTGATAAAAATAAGTAATATATCTTGACTACTGAATTATAACAGGAACAAATAAAACTCTGCTACATAATAGAAAAGAGCTTCAAGTCTACACGACTACTTAGGAGAGCATCAAAAATAAAATAATAGTATTGAAGGATTTTTTTTTTTTTTAAAGTATATATACACAAATATCAGATCAATAGAATACACTCGTACTCACTATTAGACAATAAAAAAAAAACATCCCCCTCACCAAGCCACGGCCAAACAAAAAGGACCGAAAGCTCGGCTCAGGGTCTCTTAGAGCAAGTTTTTATCTACCCAAAAAAATTCTGAATCTCTGCATCGCATCTCTTTTTTTTTCAGCCCTGGACAACGCAAGGAGAGAAGGGTTGCCGTACAACCAATCTCGCCAAGGCGTGCAGAAGGGAGAGGAGAAAGACAACCTTAACAGCGCCTCAACACATTGCCAACACCTTGTGTCCATAAAATAAAATACGCGAAGCATCGCCAAAACTGGAAACCTTAAGTACCACATTCCTCTTGCCAGAAGAAAATGCCAGAAGAACCCTTTTAAGGAGTTTCATTGGCCGAGACTGGCTGAGCTTAACCAATCAGAGGAGCTGGTCAAGCAGCGCGAAGCCCAAACGCCTGTTCAGAGAAAAACTGTTTCCCATGCAAGAGAATCGTAATAAATTACGTTCGCCGCAGGCGCGGAAAAGGGAAACTGGAGCCTTTAGCATAAACGGAGTTTAATAGCTTAAAAAGACCCATCAATGCTGTTAACAAAAACACGGAAACAGGGAAGAAAAGACATCTTATTTCGTGGACACGAGGCTAGCAATTAGGGGACCTAGCTGACAAAGACTTAAAGAATATAGGACGGCAAATTGCACTGCCAGATGTTAGAAGATAGGCTATTCTCAATTACCGACCGAACGGACTAAAAAGTTACAGAGACCTCCCATGACTAAGAGCCTGGGAAAAAAAATAAATTACTATCAGATAAGGAAAGGAAACATAACTAGCAGATTTAAGATTAAAATTAAAGTTATAATTTAAAGTTTAAGAGAACTACACAAATTAAATTAAATTAATCAAAATAAAGGAACCTGTAACGAATTCCTCGTTACAAGCTTGTCTTCACATCTTCTCAGATATGATGCTGAGGACAATTTCCTGAACAGAATTGTAGCAGATGAGGAATCTTGGCGTCATCACATCCAACCAGAAAGCAAATGACAATGCCAACAGTCCCAGATGCCCACCGCCAAAGGAGTCAAAGATGGTACAGAGTACTGGCAAAATTATGCTGACGTGTTATTTTGATCAGGAAGGACCGTTTGTCCTTGAGTTCCAGAAGTGATTTTGCTGTATGACAACGCGAAACCACATATGGCCGTTCTTACACAGATCGCGTTGGCGAAGTTTCGGTGGACAATGTTACAATACCCACCATATAGCCGGGATCTATCGCCATGTGACTTTCACATCTTTGTTCCGTTGAAAAAGGCATTGAAGGGTGTCCATGACTTTGCTGCCGTGTTTACTCGGACGGCAAAGTCATGGGCAATGTTCGAAACTGGTTCGGATCTCAGCCAAAGGACTTCTATTTGCAGGGTATTCTCCACTTGGCGAAGCAGTGAGAGAAGTGCTTGTGTAGCATTAGAGATTACGCTTGAAATAAACAATGTCATTTCATTCTACGGCTCCTGTTCCGTTTTCATTTGATCCACCCTTATATATATATATATATATATATATATAATTTGACTTATTTTATGTCTTATAACTCTGTATTATCAAATGTACTTACAGAGCATGTTTTTACTCGAAAAATTGTACGAAATATTGATATATAAAAAATTATATTCACTACGACTATTCTTAAAATGAAAAAGAAATTCACAATGTTCTGAAAAATGCAATTTAGGGGAAAATGGACAAATCGCTTTGAAATTATAGTTGGCATTATGAACGAAAGAAAAATGATTAATTATGGCTTTACAACACTACTCTCCATTCGAAAGTGGTGAATAACTTCTTTTGTATCAAACAGTCACTTTTAGGTATTTTACGTGCTAATCAAGTGAAAGTATCGTGATAGATATAATGTACTATGAATTTTTATCCAGAAAATCGTATAATTTCGTAAAAAGGAATATTGCGTTACTATTTTAGTTTAAGTAAAACAATTTTAGTCCAATGATTAATAATTTTGTAAGTGTCCTTGTAGCGAGCTAATCGATGGAAAACCTTTTTGATTCGATGTTATCATAAGTCAGCTTTATACGATATAAATGTAATATAATTGTAACGTGATCCTTTGATCAGTTTTGAATACAAAGCAAGTGAAGCAAGCGAGTTACTTCATTAAGTCCGTCAGTTTGAAGTCAAATCCTAACAAATAGATTTATCCCGGCTAATCTAAGATATCTCAGAGTGTGTATACTACTGCTTCTTTATGCTATATCTTCTTTTTTTTCAACTCCAAAGCAAGGAATGTTGGCTGTTTGTAATAATGATGGTCGTATACGTTATTATTTGCCGTACATATTTGTTGATACTCTTCTTCTTTGCTGGCACGATATCCTGCAATTTCCTGTCTTCTTCATTTTTCTCGCCATGAAGTCTTGGAAATTCAGTTCTTCACTTTAATTATAACAAAATCTTTTTCGATTTCATCAGCCCAAAGAAGAGGTGATATTTCCTTAGACCTTTTATTCATTGGAATAGAATTATATATATATATCTTTCATTATTTTAAAGTTATCCATTCTTCGCAGGGGAATTTCCCATTTCATACTCTTTACTTTTATTAAACTGTTATGGCTAATAGCGTGATACATAGGGGGGGATTCTCGGGCAATGTAATAGCTTCCATCCATTTACTGTTGTCACCCATAATGCGAAGGGCGTTTCATCACTGTTGAATTATCAGCTTAAAAATTCAATTAAAAATCGAAATTTTAAGATATAGACTTAAAATGAAGTTTATATGAATAAGAAAGCTTTCAGCTTCCAGATAATGAAAATATTCTCTTTGTAAGATAAAAACTCGAGGAGCATCGATATTATATCCACATAGGGGACGATATTTCTTGAAAAACTGTGTTTCATTTTTTGATGAAAATATTAGTCTTTTTTAAGATATTTTTAAACAAATGAGGTCTAGTTTGAAAGAGAAATGTTTGTAGTCTTAGATTGTAAAAAGGTCAAATTTCTACGATCATTTTTTGTCGAGTTATCGTAATCTGAAGATGAAAAAGTCAATATTTTCCCACAAAACATAAAATTAAAAAAACTTAAAGTCCGACGAAGATGAGACATGTCTTACTTTGGTCCCCTCATTTTTCTGCATCCATTGGTATTGCACTCGACCCCATACCCCCAGCGGTTTCGGAGGAGATAGCATAACAAGCTTTTGACAGCGGCAGCGAGAGTTACTTTTTTTTTAATAGAGAGATTGATAAAATCTGGTTCCCTATATTGTCTATAAATTTTATTGTTGGACCGTTTAACTCAAATTCTCTCAACTTGTGTAACCCTAGAATACTTCTCAGAATCTTCCTATCATAATCCACCAGGGTTTCTTCATTTCTAACAGTTGTTGCCCAGGTCCCCGATGCATTGGTTGTTAGTACAGGTCTCAATAGCACTTTACAGAGTATTTTTGCCGGTGCTGCTTGTATTCGAGCCACTCACTTGCCAAATCTGTTAAATCCATAAAACAAAAATTGAATAAAACTGATAAAGTAGTATAAATTGTTATTTAAAATTCCTTTGAAAATAACAATTCAAATAAACATTGGGCTTATTAATTGAGCATTTTAAAAATTCGGGTTCTTTGGTTAATCATTTGTCAAGCACCCCTGTTTTTCCTCAATTGGGGAAAGGGTTCATTTAGCTGTGTTGGCCTGTTTCTTCATTTTTTTCAATTTTTTCCCCTCTTTTTGCCACTAGATGGCGCTGCTTGCCCTATTTCGGTCTCTCCGCTGCTTCGTGTCTTTGGCGCTCGGCACGCGCGGGCTGTTTAAGTGCGTGTGAACTGATCTGTTCGCTTAGTCTTCGACTTTTTGAGCTAACACTAAGTTCGTTGCACTGATGAAGAAGCTCCTTTGTAGCTTCGAAAAGGCCGTATGCAAAATAATTGCATCTTATTTGTGCTTTATTGACGTTGGTTTTCCTGTTTATTCCTGTTTATTGGGCTGTTGTGACTGATGCCCTTTGACCGACAGTATATTGTCAGTTCAAGTCCATAACGGCTATTGGACAAAGTGGTGCGGCTCTGGTTTTAAATAGCACCATAAGGGTCGGAGTCTGATTTGGCTAAAGGACCGGTCCCGTAATTTTGAGCCGAGTCAAGTGACAAGACTGGAGCACTTGACCCCGTACCTCCAAAGGTAATTTAAGAACTTAGAGACCATTGCAGCCGCGACAGATTTTTAGAGCACCAGCCGCCATTAGTGTACACGGAAGTGGATTTGTCAGAGTCCGGCATCGAACCAGAAATGTTCAGACGTCAAGATTGATGGCTTTGCCAACCTAGCCACTGCGCCCTCAATAAACAATGCAGAATGTATTATTGCAGATGGAGCTTTTATATGACGACATATAAGATATATAAAGATAGAATATCCTCGGAGTAATCGTTATTATTATTACAATTTTTGAGTGACTAAGGGACTTAAGAAAAGTAATAACATCTTGTAAAGAAATAACATCCAATTTAGTCTTGAAAAAAAATTTGACTACAGAATTTTTTTTAAATAATTGCTTAATAATTCACAAGTACTTAATTCTACGGCAGTCAGACTTTAACTAGATTAGCTGCAGAAAAAAGTGACGTATTATTCAATGGCCAAAGCAATTTTTGTTATTCAGTAGTTTTAAGGCGACAATGGACTATGAAAAACTTATTTTTTATTTATCAAACAATTGCTATGAAATTTTGTATACTAATACAGTGTTGTTTAGAGATGAAAATGCTAAATTTAAAAAAAAAATCAGAATGTAATTAATTAAGATATCAATTAAAATCAGTTTATTAATTACTCTATTTTAAAATGCTCCATGCGCATCAATTTTGTCTCAGATATCTAATTTTCTTTCTTAAGCTTTATATAGTTATAATACGTAAAAGTTAGTAGCAATATTTGATTTACAGTCATTTATAAAAACTAGAATAGAAATCGATAAAAATAGGTCATTTTATGCAGAATTTTATCAAATTTTTTTTTATTGTAAATATTTTAAGTTGTTTTAAAATAGTATAATGAATTTATTTCTAAGTTTTATTCTAACACATATAAATAAATAATCATTATACGAAATTTTATGAAAATTCAAGAAAAATTATGACGCATGGAACATTTTGAACTTACCGAAACAACATGAAAACTTGTTTTGAGAAAATAGCATTTAAAGTTTTAATTTAACGAACATTTCCATTGTTTACGTTTGAAAAAATACATATAACTCGGTTAATAATGATCGGATCAACATACTTTTTTTTTAATTTAAAGTTGATGAGTTGCAGAATAATTTTCTGAAAGAAAAAAAAAATCGTTTTGGGGACATATTTTTGTCGATCTGAAGGTCCATTGTCGCCTTAATCCTTAATATATGAGAAATTTATTATGAATATAAAAAGTTATGTGTTCTTCACGTGCTTTGACACTAAAATTTCAAAAATTTCAACATGTGGACTTAATTGATTATTGTATTGGTTTGGCTTGGGAAAGTTTCATTTCATGAATATTTCTACAAGTCTTCCTAACGTCCAAGGATCGAGTTCATTTTCCATCTACTCTATAAGGACTGTCTGCAGAGACCTAGATTCGAATATAGCACTTTTGTACTTCAAAGCCAACACTCTGTAAACTCGAATATCGAGTCCATTTGGGGGAAATATTATTGTAGATGTTCATAAATACATCAAAAATGTTGTTTTAAAAATTTCAAAATCAATAAGAGTTTTTACTTGACTATTTTATTTTTATTATAATTCATTTTCACACATCTATGGACATAAAAAAGGGAGAATTTTGAAGAATCAAATGAATGAAAAGCTCCCTTTTTTATTCATACAAATTTAAATATACATTTTTAAAAAAACTTGGCGTGCATCTTATTCAGGGAATGTTAAACAGAATATAGCGAAATCTTGTGTTATATTTCGAACGAAAACGCGCACTCTATCATTCTTATTCACAAAATGCAGAGAATTCAAGTTTCCGAAATTTTTATGTTTCCTTATTCTGCATTATTCATATTCAACACGTTCAAGGATTCCTGCCGAGGAACGCGCGATGGGGGACCCATAAAAATAAATCTTATTTGATTTTTGAAATTCCTGGAAATACATTCCAGCATTTCCTTTTTAGAAGCGAGGATAAGTACTGTGGTAGTTATTTAGGAAGGAATATATGCGCTGGACATAAGGACGAAGCCTCGCATTTTGTCACGTTTCGAGATTTAGTGAAGACGAAATGCCGGTACAGAGTGTCAACCATCTTTGAACTGCATGTCGAGAGATTTACACGGGTTCGGCTAGTTCCATATGCAAGTGTTGAAGTATCTTAGGAAACGAAAGAAAAAATAAATCTTTACATAAAATTGAAGAAATGTTGTTTTTCTGTGTCTATGTTCTCAGAACACATTCCTGAATTCTTCCATCAATCTGCAATACATTTTGCATTGGTCCTCTGCAAGACCGTTCAAAAAACACGCACTACATAAAAACATATTGCCTCAGACATTCTCTGATTTATTTTTTACCTTTAGCATTCCGGACGCCTTATATTAAAACATTTTCTCACATTTAAGTTGTTTTCGCTGTATTATATCCCAAACCCTCTGACGCCTCCAGAAAGATATGGGATTTCGAACATCTTCTTGCGCCCGAAATATTTTACCACAGTTCATGATATACAAGGGTTCTCTCTCAAGCGGGCTAGATGACTGCACTTTGTCAATCTATATATACAGTATGCCCACTAAAGTCTCTTCCCACCCTCGTAACTTCGGAACGGTTGCTACTATATTCATAAAAGTGGTGTCTAGGTATAGTAAAGTAGCCATGCGCTACTGAATGAAACCACCCACCACGCCACCTGGTGGAAAACTGCGGAGTTAGCATTGCTATCTCGAAAACGGAACAAGATAGAGAAAAAAAGTGATTTACAAAGTTGTAGAAAATCATCGATTTAGTACGAAAAGATACCTTGTAGACATTAATGAGAAGACTACAATGGTTAAAATGCGCATTTGTTTTTTCGCGATTCCCTGCACTGTGACGTGACAAAAGGATCTGAGAAAGAAAAAAACAACTAATTTTAACAATATACCTTTATTTGAGATGTTCAAACTTCTCACCGTCAGCTGCAATACACATTTGGATCCTTGTTTGAATCTCACGTTGCACACGTTGGAGCATAGAGCTTGACACGTTGGCACAAGCGTCCGTAATGCGTCGTTTAAGGTCCTGCAATGTTTGTGGAGGGGTCGCATACACCTGCTGTTTCAGGTATCCCCACAGGAAAAAGTCCAGTCGAGTCAGATCAGGTGAACGTGGAGGCCACTCTTCGAAACCGCCATACCCAATTATTTGGTCCCCGAATTCCTTGACGAGGTATTGCTTCACTGGAGATCTCAGCTTTGGAATACTCAGCCATGACCACGAGCATCAACATACTACAACCCCAAGAAGATGTCTCTTTTATAGCTGTCTTGGGTGAACAGGCGTGACGTTTCTTACGTATTTGCATACTGCAAAAATTTTGAACACCAAGCGAAAGTTGCGTTGAGTTGATGCGACACTATTTTACACGATCTATGTATTGTCTACTCTGTTTATAAAGACAATCAGTACAAGGATGAAACCCTCGAGGTTTGAACCGCGGTCCTTTTGATCGGGGATCAAAAGCGATATACCACTGTGCACATTGCGGCGTCGTGTTTTGCCCGAAAGATAATCATTTCTCCTTTCGTTCAAGTTTCGTGACGTCACAGTGTAGGAAATCCCGAAAAAACAAATGCGCGTTTTAACCGTTCTATTCTTTGCATTAATGTCAACAAGGTATCTTTTCGTACTAAATCGATGTTTTTCTACAACTTTGTAAATCACTTTTATTCCCTATCTCGTACCGTTTTCAAGATAGAAATGCTAACTCTTCAGTTTTCCACCAGGTGGCGCGGTAGGTAGTTTCATTCAGTAGCGCATGGCTACTTTACTATACCTAGACACCACTTTTATGAATATAGCAGCAGCCGTTCCGTAGTTAAGAGGGTGGGAAGGGACTTTAGTGGGCAAAGTCTATAAAACAGTTCCGTAACTGACTCACTGACTGAATTGACATACAACGCACAACCCAAACCGCTGGACCTAAAGGGCTGAAATTTTCCATGGCGATTCTTCTTATAGTGTAGGGGTGCACTAAGAGAGATTTTTGAAAAATTCTTCTTAGATTTTTTTTAAATTAAATTTTTAAGCTGTTTTAGTAACTTATTTTAAGTTTGCATTTAAAATAATAATTTGAGGGTTATAAAATTTATATCACATAGACGATCATAGGAATTCCTTTAAAATGAGATCTTTTTTTTAATCTTTACCTCTATTTTCTAATTTTTGGTGAATTTTTAAAGATTCATTTTTAGAATTTAATTTATTAAATGCCGATCACGTGATTTCTTTTTCTGGTACTTTTAATAAATTTATCGTCACGTGCATAACAACTAAATAGACAAAAAAAAAATTTTCTTGCTAATGCGGCAGACGATTGGACATTATTTTGTCTATAAAAATATCCCTTACGATATTTTTATAAATATATATATTTTTTCTACATTAATTGTATATATCGATCGTTGTATTTATTATATACGCTGCTGGCCACTGTAAATGTAACACCCTGAAGGAAACATTCAAATAACATGAAATTTACAACATGTATTAGCGGAGGTGAGATATGCAAATGATTAGAATTTCAGCGCAGACGCACATCACGCGCGCCTGTGGCGCTACTTCAAAGCGCTATTTATGGCTTGGAGATTTCGACGATTTCAAGTTCGGCAATTGTATTTTTCTTGTGGTTTTTTTCAAAAAAACGATCAATTATGCCTCGTCGAAAACAGCGATCATCTTTTGATCAAGTATCCCAGTTCGACAGAGGAAGGATAGTGGCCTACCGAGATTGTGGATTATCTTTCAGGGAAATCGGTAGTCGTGTTGGACGAAACCAAACAACTGTAATGCGGATATGTGATCGTTGGATGCAGGATGGTACGACGGACCGGCGTGTTCGATCGCATCCACCTCAGCGCGTGACACCTCAGCGCTTTGCCTTCACGTGATGACAGGCAAATTGTGCGCATGGCAGTGACGGATTGCTCAGTCACATCACGAACCATAGCACAGCACATGCAGTCTGTAACGCATCATCCAGTCTCTGCGCGTACCATTCGACGCCGTTTACAGCAGAGTGGTCTGTCCGCAAGACGTCCATTGCTTTGTCTACCCTTGACGCAGAACCACAGACGTCTCCGCCGCCAATGGTGCGATGACAGAAGGATGTGGACGGCAGAATGGAATGAAATTGTCTTTACTGACGAGTCACGCTTCTGTCTGCAACACCACGATGGTCGCATTCGAGTCTGGAGACACCGTGAAGAGAGGATGCTGAACAGCTGCGTTATGCACCGCCACACTGGTCCTGCAACGGGTATTATGGTATGGGGCGGTATTGGATATCACTCTCGCACACCTCTAGTACGCATTGCCGGTACTTTAAACAGCCAGCGCTACATCTCCGAGGTGTTGGAGCCAGTTGTCCTTCCTTAAATTCAGGGCTTGCCCACAGCCATATTTCAACAGGATAATGCGCGACCACACGTGGCACGCATTGTCCAACGGTTCTTCGTCAATCGCCAGATTGAATTGCTTCCCTGGCCGCCTCGCTCTCCGGATCTTTCGCCGATAGAAATCATGTGGTCCATGGTTGCTCTACGATTGACCCAGATTCCATCCCCAGCTGCCACAGCAGATCAACATTGGCAACGTGTGGAAGCTGCTTGGTCTGCTGGACCCCAAGAACTCATCCAAAGTCTCTTTGAATCAATGCCGAGGCGTGCGGCAGCGGTGATCTCCAACAATGGCGGCTACTCTGGCTACTGATTTTGGCAGGAACCACACTTCACAGAAGTCTATAAATTTAATCATTTGATACTTGGTCAACATGTTATCTACAAAATAAATTTTGTTGTGATATCTCTTGTCTTTCTTGGTGTTGCAATTTCGGTGGCCAGCAGTGTATATATATATATATATTTATTTGGCATTAATTCCATACTTTGACCGTTGTATTTAATTTGAATGCACGCCGTAGCGAAGTGCGGGTTTTCAGCTAGTCAGCGACAAAAAATTTCAGAGAAATTCTGTACTAGGATACTTTTCCTTTCAGCTCAATAATCAATGATGCCTTGCTGAGGTACCCGTAGCAGGGGTAAAATCGTATCTCGTATATTTTTGTTTAAGAACCGTCCATTTGACAGGCTTTATGCATTTGTCCTAACCACCAATGTTATTTTAGAATATTACCACGTTAGTATTATTTATATCACAGTGCTTCTCGAGCATATCCTTGAATTTAAAGAAATCAGTAAACCTGAAAACATTTAATCAAATATATACATTAACGAGAATGAAGCAAAAATTTTTGAGGTTATTTAAAATTTAAAGATTCTGGCTTGTAACAGGAACGTGCAACATCTACAACAGGGGTGTCAAACTCGCGGCCAGCGATGAACATTTTTGCGGCCCGGCCAATATATTGGCACACAATAATATATAATAAAATTACCGACGCAGAATTATTATTAGATAGGAAGAATTCGCTAAAAGTTTTTTTAATGATACTCTTTTTTTGCTATTATTATACAAAATGCATATATTTATTTTGAATATACTGTAATTAGGTAAATAAACTTACGTTTCTATCAATATTGATTTTTTTTTGCGGCCCACCTATAGTTAAACCTTGTTTGTTTGGCCCAAGGTAGCCTTTGAGTTTGACACCCCTGATCTACAGTATAAAATATAAGGGTGGAAACTAGATTCGAATTATTTAAAGTTTTTTTTAGGCGCGACTTGGGAACGTCTCTTTGAATAATTCCCAAATGCACAGTTCACCATTTTTTTTTATTTAAATAGATGATAGAAAGGAAAATTTATGGAGAATATCATGGGAATCGGTGGTAAAATCGGAAGCATAAAAGGAGAGCTACTTCAAAAAGGAATAAGGGGGCGAATATTTTGACCACCTCTCCACACAAAGGACAAGCTGATTGACGAAACTAACAAATGAATCAGGAAATTTGTATCAAAGGCGGGGGAAAATGAATATGAAAGACCATAATTTTTTGAATGGAATTAAGAAATAAAGAAAGAAAATTAAATGATTAGAAATAACCTAGGAGAGACTTGAAAATAAATTGACGGATATATTTTCAGACAGCAGAAAATCAATAACGTAGACATTTCATTGACTGAAATCCTCACTTTGTTAAACTGACCCCTCCACAATATAATATATTCAGTTACTTTAACTAAAAGAAACTACTAAAATCAGAATGTTATTTTATGGCTAATTCCTCATATAAACCAACTAGATGAATACCCGTGCTTCACTATGGAGTACATTTAAATTAAATACAACGGTCAATGTATGCAATTAATTTGTATGCTTAATATCCATAAAATATACTATTTTGAATTAAATTTTTAAAAAACTTCCACCCCAATTAGTCCAGTGATTAAATTCTATCATATTTTACCGTATTTTAATATATTTTGTAAATTTATTTCGTTGTTACCCACGTGACGGAAAATAATTTAAAGTATCACAAAAAGAAAGGAAACCACGTGATCTGCATTTAATAAATTAAATTCTAAACATTAATCTTTAAAAATTCACCATAAATCAGAAAAGGGAGGTAAAGATTGGAAAAAGGATTCATTTCATTGTAAAGGAATTTTTATAATCTTTCTTGAAATATAAATTTTATAACCCTCAAATTATTATTTTAAACGCAAACTTTAAAAAATGTTACAAAAACAGCTTAAAAATTTAATTTAAAAAAATCTAAGAAGAATTTTTAAAAAATCTTTCTTAGTGCACCCTTACAATATAAGGAGAATCGCCATGCAAAATTTCAGCCCTTTAGGTCCAGCGGTTTGGTCTGTGTGTTATCTGTCAATCAGTCAGTCAGTCAGTTACAGAACTGTTTTATATATATAGATATGCTTAACCTCCGAAATAGCGATGTGTATTGACGTTACTAAATTTCATTTATAGACTGTTGTCTGAAGTAATTTGTACTATATTTGCAATATATATTGATAATGTAAATGTGCGCTATTTATTTATATCGCTGCTATCTGCATTATTTTAATGTATCCCAAGCTTTTACTCATTGTTGTTAGATTTTAAAGTAATGCAAATTTAAAAGTTAGTTTTTAAAAAAATGCAAATTTTAAAAGTTAGATTTTAAAGTAATGCAGAATTTAAATGTTAGATTTTAAAATAATGCAAATTTTAAAAACTGGGTTTTAAATTAATGCATACCTAGGTACGTGAAACTTAGAAGTAAACCCTGCTCAGCGATTTCAAAACTAGTTAATGTCATGGTCGTATTTTCGTTATTATTAACTTAGTACTTATTAGTAGTTGTCACAATCCCATTTCTTAAAGACAGCGTGTACAATATGTGTATATAACCACATATCAAACTTTGGAAGATTAGAACTTATTCTTGTATAATTGAATGTGTTCAGCAATTATGATAAATTCCATGCTTCATTTCTCTCGAAATTATTTTAAATACCTTTTTCAATATTTTTACATCATTTTTTTTCACACATTTAACTTTTTTTTGTATGACCGAATACATGGTTGGAGTTTAAAAAAAAACATCTTTACACAGATACTTCTGTTCTGATTTGCTTTTTATATCTGTTTTCAAAGAACTCTTTTCAGCGCACGTTAGTGAATTCGGAGAAATGCAGAACCTTTTGTGCATATAAATTGTTTGCGTTATGAAATGAATAAATATCTGCGTAGATACATCTTACATATTTTGAAACACTCCCATTTCTTCGAAGTATTTTCTAAGTGATATATTCTTGAAGCACGTTGTGTACCATGTTTTGATATGTAAATTATTTGATAGGTAAAATGAAAACAAAACTCACCATAAAAATGTCTTTAGGATGTTTTCTAAGTAAGAATTTGGGCTTACAACCCGGCACCCAGTACTTGAGTTCCATTTTGTTCGCAGTTGTGAATCACTCACTGCATGTCGATGAATAAAACATTTTAAAATACATGAAATAACAACCTTTACTGATTTTCACTTCTAGAATCTATTTTGTGCTTTATCACTTTTAGTCGCTACGTTTCTTTTTAAATAAAAATAAATGTTCATTGAATAAAAGAATGTCTTTGAAAAGCTATTTTTAACAACAAATGCGTTTTTACTTTATAAAAGAATCCAGATAAACTTGATTATTTTACACGTGTGTTAATGTGTCAGAAAAGGTTTTTCAATAAATGTTTCTTTTAGGTGCTATCGTTGTTTTATTCTCTGAATACTTCAGGTAAAATTCCGTTTAGTTCATCGGAGTGACAGTTTCAAATAATTTCATATGAACCACGTAGAGAGAAATATTTCCTTTTAAACAGTGAATTTTGGACAATTTAAAAAATACTTATTTCCATAAATAATTAATCGGCGATTGCTTTGTTGTAGGATGGCAACCACTACAACTCTAATTCAGAGGTCTGAATCAGACTTTTGGTTATTGCTTTCATTCTAGCGACATCAATCTTGAGTTATTTTATTTTTCATTCGAAAAAATAATTTTGCTATATTTCCTGTTTTGTAGCTTAAAGCAAAATTCTCTATACTCAGCTACGACTGAATACTACGACCATCCAGGGTCTTCTAGATGAAACATTTCTTTCCCCTGACACATACAATAAATATAATATTTATCTTTAAAGCTTTGTAAGTTAAAAACGATTAAAATTTTCTGCTATATTTCCTGTTTTGTAGCTGAAAGCAAAATTCTCTATACTCAGCTACGGCTGAATACTACGACCATCCAGGGTCTTCTAGATGAAACATTTCTTTCTCTTGGCACATACAATAAATATAATCCTTATCTTTAAAGCTTTGTAAATTAAAAACGATTAAAATTTTATGCTATATTTCCTGTTTTGTATCTTAAAGCAAAATTCTCTATACTCAGCTACGACTGAATACTACGACCATCCAGGGTCTTCTAGATGAAACATTTCTTTCCCCTGACACATACAATAAATATAATATTCATCTTTAAAGCTTTGTAAGTTAAAAACGATTAAAATTTTCTGCTATATTTCCTGTATTGTAGCTTAAAGCAAAATTCTCTATACTCAGCTACGGCTTAATACTACGACCATCCAGGGTCTTCTAGATGAAACATTTCTTTCCCCTGACACATACAATAAATATAATCCTTATCTTTAATGCTTTGTAAGTTAAAAACGATTAAAATTTTCGGCTATATTTCCTGTTTTGTAGCTGAAAACAAAATTCTCTATACTCAGCTACGGCTGAATACTACGACCATCCAGGGTCTTCTAGATGAAACATTTCTTTCTCTTGACACATACAATAAATATAATCCTTATCTTTAAAGCTTTGTAAGTTAAAAACGATTAAAATTTTCTGCTATATTTCCTGTTTTGTAGCTTAAAGCAAAATTCTCTATACTCAGCTACGGCTGAATACTACGACCATCCAGGGTCTTCTAGATGAAACATTTCTTTCCCCTGACACATACAATAAATATAATCCTTATTTTTAAAGCTTTGTAAGTTAAAAACGATTAAAATTTTCGTCTATGTGTCCTGTTTTGTAGCTTAAAGCAAAATTCTCTATACTCAGCTACGACTGAATACTACGACTGAATACTACGACCATCCAGGGTCTTCTAGATGAAACATTTCTTTCCCCTGACACATACAATAAATATAATATTTATCTTTAAAGCTTTGTTAGTTAAAAACGATTAAAATTTTCTGCTATATTTCCTGTTTTGTAGCTTAAAGCAAAATTCTCTATACTCAGCTACGACTGAATACTACGACCATCTAGGGTCTTCTAGATGAAACATTTCTTTCTCTTGACACATACAATAAATATAATCCTTATCTTTAAAGCTTTGTAAGTTAAAAACGATTAAAATTTTCTGCTATATTTCCTGTTTTGTAGCTTATAACACAACTCTATATACAGGTATCCCTCCTATAACACGGTAGATAGGTTCCTAGAAAGTGCCGTGTTGTGTGAAATCATGTAATATGAGACACTAGGGTGGCCCAAAAAAATTAACTTTCGAAATATATTGCTCCACGAGGTTTATTTTATTATTTTACATGCTAATAATGCGCATAATTTTTTTCTCCAAAATAATAATATTTACAGGTCGCTCAAGCTCAAACTTTAAAAGTTCAGATTAACAAAGATTTCTTGGAAGTAGTGAGAAAGCTCTTTTGGTGGTTTGCTAATAGACGAAGTAGGAATTGTTTTTGTTCTTCGTCTTTTGTAAGCGTTTCGTTATATTTTTGTATTAGGTTTAAAGCTCTTTCAGCATTGTCATTTACAACTTTCATTTTTAAGCATCTTTCTCGAAAGTCACAAAAGCAAGGATCACTTTCCAACTGAGATGGTGATTTTCTACGAAAGCTTGTGATTTAATTTTACCTTTTTTTAACCATGGCATCGAAGAATTGTTTTGTCTTTTCAGTCACAAGTTCTTCGATCTTAACATTTTGCTCTTCATTTTTTTGTTCCATTCGATAATCATTTGTTTGTGTTGGTGGACGATCAAGATTTTGTATGATTTTTGTGTCAATGCTGGCTCTGTTATCAAAAAAAGGTAATGCTACTAAGTGCTCAGATAAATACCATAGGTGTCTGGAAAATGACGATAATGCTATATTTTCTACATAAGGATTTGGATATTTCTTCAGGTCATTTAAAAACTGAATATCATTGTAAGGGCCCTTAATGGCATGCGGTGCTTCATTCCAATATTTAATATATAGTAGTCTCACAAAAAGGCACAATTCTGTAATCTTACAAGATTCTTCTGATGACAGCTTAAATTGTTTCTCGAAAAAGGAATATTTTTAGTACATAAATACCTTTAGCTATCCATCGAGCATGATGTGTGGGTCCAGGAGCGCGAAACGACAGATTATTATTATCTCCTCCAAGAAAAATTAATGATAATTGCATGAACTCTTTATAGTCATCCCTTATAGTTGAAGTTTTAAGTACTTTTGGTAGAAATGTTAACATATATTCTCTCAGTTTAGTAAAATTTACATTGTCAGATAGTTCCTCATTTGCTGTAATATAAGCAAATTTATCTATTTCCGGCCATACATTCTTAAAACGCTTAAATATTACAGTTTCTGGACCTTCAGATGGGCCGAGTATAAGAGAAAACACACTAGATAGTACAATCTCCATTATATGGTGACGACATGCAATCCAAATAAAATCTGTCCCTATATGTTTTTGTATTCTGATGCATGCACCTTTGTGTAAACCAGTATTAGCGGCTGGGGTATCGAACACCAGTCCTTTAATTTGAGTTATAATATTCCATTTCTGAAATGTCTCAATACATGCATTCACTTGTAATTCTCCAGTTCCTCTTTCAATCTTCGGAATTCCAAGGAGCTTCTCTTGACCATTTCCTGAAACAATAACGGCAACTCGATCAACTTTTGTTTTTGATCCATCAATATCTGGTCACATCATACCATCCCAGTGTAATAACAGAAGTTCATCTAGAGAAATTGTTTCTGTTTCTGCAGCTTGTTGCCTCGCTTTTCTTCTATGTCTCCTTACTAAGCTTCGAGAAAGGGTTTTTGGAGAAATATCGTTCCCAAGTTCACGTGCAACAGCTCCAGCCACGAATACAGCTTTCCGATCAGAAATATTAACACATTCTAATGCACCTACAACTTCAGGAGACTTAATACATTTTTTACACATTTCTTTTTAGCAGCTTCTTGAACTGCAGTTGCAGTATTGAGATCGGATTGTAATGTAGATGACAGCGGCAGGTACTCATCTTCACTTTCAAATTCTATCGGATGTGAAGTTTCTGAGTCTGATAATTCGGACATGATTTTTTCTACCCTAATTTATAATTTTGCTTCTCCTTCTCCATATTGTTCTTTCGTTAACACTTTATTATCTTCCCGTTTTCTGTTTCTTATTTCTTTTTGTGTAGTTTTCATGTCAACTCCACTCATATAACAACAAAAAACCTCTTTTTTCTGCTTTTGAAAGAATTATCTGTCTTCTCTGTTGCTTATTTGGCTGATGGCATCCTTGGTAGATATATCAAATAACTTTTCTAATTTAGCCATCAAAATGTTTTCTTTAAGTCTGTAAGGTATACACAAGATTCGATTCACAAGAATCGAACTTTTGAGTGAATTAAAGAAGCTGCTTTAGATATGCTAATTTCGGCATACGCGCTTAGTATAAATACCACGCAGCGTCATTAATGAAAAAGGGGAGGTTGTTAAGGTTGAAAAGGTGTTATCCTGCGCTAGTGCTTAGCGGGCCAGAAGTTTAAATTGCAGTACTGCTGGTTTGACTTACTGTTCGTGAGTATAAAAATATATTGTTCTTGAAAGCTGTGTTTATACATTCCGTACAAGTAGTACGCATGCTTATTGCTGTAGAAGCCAATTATATGTGCAACGAATTCAATAAACATTGTTTCATGTATAAACTGTGTTTGCTTCAAATTCAAATAGAGTGCCACTTCAAATTATATACACCCAAGTCTGGGTAGAAGTGAGCATAGAATCTCTATACTGGCGCCCGAAAGATATATATACCCTGGTAGTTAGCGTTAAATTTGTAACGAACAACATAATTGAAATTAAAAACTGTGTACTGTGTACTTATATTGATAAAATTGTTGCAAGTACTTATATACTATTTAAAAAATGAGTGTTGTAGAACAAAACCCTGCTAAAAATTTCCCTTGGGTAATTATGGTTCAGCATTTTGCGCCATTCGAAGCCACCTTCAATGGCGGCCCCTCAAGCCAATTCCTAAAGAAAATTGAGCATTACTTTCAGCAACAATGCACCCCAGAGGGGGATAAACTTAAAATTGCTCTAGCCGCTTTAAGAGGTAGTGCATATCAGTGGTACACATGCATGCAAAGCAGTAATCTGATTTTTGACTATTTGTCATTCAAGCAACAGTTTCTTAGCGTTTTTCCAAAGACCTTTAATCAAAGTGAAATTGAAGCGGAAATTTATTCTCTAAGGCAACGTGAAGGTCAGTCTGCGTTAGATTTTGCTACGGAAAAGATTTCCAAGTGTGAGGAATATTTAGAAGGGGTGACGGAAGCGATAATCTTAAAAATAGTTATCCAACGTTTGAAGCCAAGTGTTCAAGATTTTTTAGATAATCGAACAATTACAAGCAAGGTTACCCTCCTTCAAGCTTTAGCTAAACATGACAATAGGCATTTCTTCGCTACCCCGTACCGTCATTCAGGTACGAGAAGTTTTATACAGCCGCGCCAAAATTTTTCGCGAGTTTCAAACTAGCAGCGTAAGCAGTACCGCAGGCAAAATAATAGAAGCGCACGGCGTTATAATGAAATTAGTGCACTTAAAGAAAATAATATGCAAGCACCTTACTTGCACTGGCAAGTTGATTCACATGATATGGTTCAACCTGTTGAAACTGTTTGGTCAAATGTATTATTTTGTCCGAGTAGTAATCATTATTTTGAGAATAGTGAAAGTCAGGGTATTTTTGTGGCTTATAAAGAAAGTGAGTCTAGCTGGAATGATGAGGTAATTCCAGTACAAATTTCTGAAAATAGTGCCGATACTAATGCTAGTGGTTTAGAAAATAAATCATCTGACACTTCTATTAATGCTATACCTGATATTATTGATGCTATACCTGATATTTTAGATGATATTCACACATCTGTTAATGAAGGAAATTTAGTAGATGACGAAGTATGCGTTACGGAAGTTAGTGAATACTTATTAGTTGACGACAATAAAAATTCTTTAAACGATAGTAGGAACTCGCTAGGTAATGATGATATTATTTCAAGTTTCCATCCGAATGAGGATTGTGTAGGCCAGGTTGATAATATGGTTTTAAATAAAGTACATGAAAACCAGACTGAGAATCAAGATGAAAAGTTGACACAGATTTATACTGTAAGTAGTTTAGCTGATGCTTCGGAAGTTATAGACGTCGTTTGCATTAAAACGCACCAGTACGAAAAGCTTAATCTTCCTAAAACTGAAGCAGTGTTAAAGAATTTAAATGATAACGATTCTGATGTCGCAAGTTTCAAAGAGACTTTTTCGTCAAAAGAGGATAGAACTAAAGTTAAGGGGGATAAAAAACGTGAAAAAGAGCCTTCAGGTTCCAGCACTAAAACTGCAAATACTGAAGTAATTAAAACGGTAAACAAGAAGTCGCATAAGCACCAATACCAAAAACAGAGTCAGTTTGTTGAAAAACATGACACAAGTAGAGAGATAAAGCCAGTAACTAAACACGTTGGTGCGGCGTATAAATTTGAAACAATAGAATCTGCATTAAAATCTAATGCCTATACTCTAAAAAGTACGGAGAAAAGTAAAGTGTGCACTACAAAACCTCCATCTAAGGATGAACGTGGCACACATAAGGTACACAAGGTTATCAAAAGGAAGAATGACAATTTTAAAGTTCCTTTGCATAAGTACAGGAAACGGAAGATTTCTGCCGCCCAGCAAGGTTGGCCTCCTCCCAAGAGACCTCCTGTCCATCGTCAAGCCGGACCAGCGCCTCAGGACCTACGACCTGCTGCACGAAGGATGCCCACACGGTCAACGAACCCCTTTACTAGGACTGCGACCATCAAGAGAGGTTCCACGGATTGGACAGACTGGTGCAAGGAAGTTGCTGCATTCATGAGGAACAAGTCTTGTATCAACTTTCTTATTCTAACTCCCACCCTTTAATAAAACCGAACCAAATTGGTTTGCAGTTCCCCCAGTGTATATACTGTAAACATTTTGAGGGGAAGGGGTGAGCCACTGAAAAAAAAATACGGCATACTGTTGTTTTATAAATTTTTGAAGGGGACATGTAGTGACTAGGAAAAAAATACATACTGCACAATATACCAATTAACCACTAATGTACTAACTTCACAAATCATGACACATGTGCATTATAAATTGGGGGAGAGCAGATACAAACAGTCAAGAAATGTCATGCTGTGCAATTGTGTTGACAATTTTAACTAAAATAAGTTTTTTAGGGAGCAGTTGGCCAGCCCAGTATCCGCAACTCTGCAAATCCACTGTGTGATGGTGTCACCTGGACCCTTCGGGGTTAGTTTTGTAAAATGGTAGTGGCGTTTTTCCCCCACACAACGTGTGGAAGGTTTTTTGGCTTTGCCACCCATTATGTAAAAAGTCAGACCAGCACGCGTTTTCAATTAGTTAACTGAAGCCGTTCAGACCTCAGTTACCTAATTTTTTTTTTCGAGGGAGGCCAGTGTAAGGTATACACAAGATTCGATTCACAAGAATCGAACTTTTGAGTGAATTAAAGAAGCTGCTTTAGATATGCTAATTTCGGCATACGCGCTTAGTATAAATACCATGCAGCGTCATTAATGAAAAAGGGGAGGTTGTTAAGGTTGAAAAGGTGTTATCCTGCGCTAGTGCTTAGCGGGCCAGAAGTTTACATGGCAGTACTGCTGGTTTGACTTACTGTTCGTGAGTATAAAAATATATTGTTCTTGAAAGCTGTGTTTATACATTCCGTACAAGTAGTACGTATGCTTATTGCTGTAGAAGCCAATTATATGTGCAACGAATTCAATAAACATTGTTTCATGTATAAACTGTGTTTGCTTCAAATTCAAATAGAGTGCCACTTCAAATTATATACACCCAAGTCTGGGTAGAAGTGAGCATAGAAACTCTATAAGTCTATCTTTTCCTGTATTTCTATTTTTATTCTTTTTTAGGCCTAGATATTCTTCATATAGTTTTTTAAGTTTCCTGATGGAATAGTCTATCCGCTGATTGGGTATTCTAGCCCTTTGCCATATTTCGGTAACTGCTTCACAAGTCTGTTTATAAGATATAGAGAGCTTATTTTTGCCATCCAAATGATGGAATTAGACCAATTCGAGTACATCAAGTCATCTAGGAAGTCTAGCTGTAGACAGTTTACACTTCGGTGTACCCAATAACCAATTTTTAGAGCCTGTTCTCAAGTTTTTGAATGTAGAAGCCATATCTAAACTGAAAACAAAAGGAAAGCATTACCACCGATAGATGAACAAATAAAAATTAATAAATAGCTAAATATAATATAAAGATATAATTACCTCGTAAATTTACATTATAGACACTTCTTTTTTCTGAGAAACTTTCTTTCTGGATCAAAATTTAGAAAGAAATAAGAAACAAAAGTTCAGGTACAATTCTGGTAATGGAATGAAATTGAAATATGAGTATCGCCATATAGCAAAGTATTTCCTTTGCTATATGGTGCCAACTGGTGACCGTCCAATAAGTTATATGTTCATTGAAAATACAAATGTTGAGCGACCTCTTAATATTACCGGATTGGCCTGAAATTTTATTTACTTACATTTTGAATACAGAGGAACAAAATAGGGCTTGTGGAAGGAAGATTCTTACACTTTTAATTTTTAACATTATGTCATGGACCACCCTAATGAGACACAGAGCCAGTACAAAAAAGGGAGGTTACGTTCCGAAAACTTATTAAAAAGCAACTTTTTTTCAATGCCATATAAGCAACTTAATTTTTATTAAAAATATAAAAGTATGTATAAGTGAAAACGAAAATAAACAAAAAATTTTCTTTCATTTTATGTGACCTTTACTTAATAAATTTCTTCCACATCACTGCTCAGTACAATCAAACGGGAACGTTTTTTCGGTTGAACGATATCACCTTCACTTTCAGAACCTTTTTCCTCATTTAGATTTTTTGCACCTTCTAACCTCTTCAAAAAATCTGCAATTTTGGTTTGTTTCCTGGTTCCTACAAGGTCATTGTAGATTTCACGGTATCGTAGAGAGACGGTATCGTAGGGAGATAGATAATTTGGCGGCTCCCTTTCGAATTTTCGGCATCTTTCAGTGGAATGGGTCTGAATTCAAGAAAAATTATTCAAGATTTTCAGCTAAGCTTAGGCCTTCTGTAGGGTATTTTCTCTTTCACAGTGTATGAAATAAATATTACCATTTGACTCATAACTGCTGCATCGGATATGTAATTAATTACACATTATCCAGTATCTAATAGAGTTCAAAGCAGAATTCTGTAGAGCTTAATAGGAAGATAAAATAAGATTTAATTCATTTTTAATATTTTTTTATTTCCAATGGCAAGGCAAAATACCAATACATATAAAAAGATAAAATGACAGTACAAAGATATAAACATGTACATGAGATGGCGAAACTGAAAACAGGGTATAAGACCGAAGTCATTGCCTTAAAAGTTCTCTTGCTTCCCAGTACCTTGAGAACACAGTGTGTCCGCGGAGGGCCCCACATCGAAGCAAGTGATCCCCGCCCATCTCTTCTCCAGTATCACAAAGTGGACAAAAAGGCGTGGTGGAAAGACCTATACGTTGTAAGTGAGCAGGGAGACTATTATGGCCCGTAGATAAACGGAAGGCCGCAACTGCATCACGTCGAGGTTTGTCGGGAATTAAAGAAGGGCTTACCCTCCCCCAACTTTTTAGGGCTGTACGAGTCTGAAGATCCCGCAATGAGTTAGTTTTATATAGATTTTTCAGGAATCGCTTTATTTTCCAAAAGGGAGTTGATGTATTTGGATATTGTATATTCGCACCCTTTTTGCAAGGGAATCTGCTTGTTCATTACCCCAGACACCACAATGAGCAGGCACCCATTGGAGCACGATTCGTTTTCCCCTCAAATTCAAACTTCTTTAAAGCTCTTGATATCAAGAAATCTCAGGTGTCAGGGGGATTCTTTTTTAATATAAAAATAGTTTATATACTATAATTAAACTGTTATTTACTCTAATGTTTATTTACTAAACATTTCTTAAAGACAGCGAAAAATTTCCGAAAAACAAATATTTAACATAACATCTAACATAGGAGGACCACATATCGTACATATAAGGTTCGAATTATATACATAAGAGAAGAAAAGATCACGATGGAAATAGCCTTTTCCCTAACCAATCATGATAAGTTACATCATACGGCGGTTTGCCGTTAATGCACAAAAAATTAGCATATTATTTACTTCTGAATTAATCAGGAGTGAAAAACGCACAAAATAAAACAATTTTCGATTAATATATTTAACTGAAATGAAGTTACATTTAAATATTAGTGTACGCGAGAAACGCTGGTTTCCATGTTAATTGGGTGGGCGGTTCTCGCATTTTCAGGAACACGTAATAATTAAGCCATATTTACAACAAAAACTTTCTAAGCTAAAAACACTGAAAAAGGGCGAAACTCCTTGTTAAAAATTAATATGACTTCTTGCATATTACTTCTAAAATAATTGCACGCCAATTCTATTATTAATCATTTGTCCCATTTACGCATTTCTGGAATGTATGAATAGGAATAATTTTTTTTACGTACTGAACAATACTAGAATTCCAGCATCCTTTGTTAGCGTATTAAACTGAAGTTGGTAAACTTCATTTTTTATTAAATTTATTTACCAACATAACAGATAGCTAGAGTAATCTCAGTTTTCCATAATTCTTCCTGAATTTTATTTCTCCCTTAAATCTAAGCAACTCATTTGTTCCTTTTCTCAGTGTATTATTTGAGCCATTCCCAAGCCAAATCGGGTAAGTCCACTTTTTGAAATTTTTGAAAATTTTAGTGTTAAAGCATGTGATGAACTCCTAATTTTATACATTCACTAGCTGAAAACCTGCGCTTCGCTACGGTGTACATTCAAATTAAATACAACGGTCAATGTATACAATTAATGCAAAAAAAAAAAAATATATATATATATATATATATATATATATATAAAATAAGGGATATTTATTTTTTTTGGATAATATCCAATCGTCTGCTGCATTAGAAAGAAAAAAAAATTTTAGCCTATTTAGTTGTTATGCACGTGACGATAAATTTATTTAAAGTACCCGAAAAAGAAATCACGTGATCAGCATTTAATAATTTAAATTCTTAAAATTAATCTTTAAAAATTCACCAAAAATCAGAAAATGGAGGTAAAGACTCGAAAAAGATTTCATTTTAGAGGAATTTTTATGATCTTTCTCGTGATATAAATGTTATAACCCTCAAATTATTATTTTAAATGCGCAAACATTTTAAAAAGTTACTAAAACAGCTTAAAAATTTAATTTAAAAAATCTAAGAAGAATTTTTCAAAAATCTTTCTTAGTGCATCCCTACACTATAAGAAGAATCGCCATGCAACATTTCAGCCCTTTAGGACCAGCGGTTTGGACTGTGCGTTGTATGTCAGTGAGTGAGTCAGTCAGTCAGTTAGTTACGGAACTGTTTTATATACTACATAGATAATAAATTTCCCAAATGATAAGCATTACCACCACTCAATGACAACATTTTCTGTTGGCCATCGAATAATAAGTCACTTTTTTCAGTCGCCAACCCAGTTAAGTCCATACTGTAATGTAAATCGTTGCAACAATGCCATGCAAACGCAGAAGCAAGTACTTGATGTTAACGGTATCTTATTTCGTGTTGTTTCATCACAAAAAAAGAAGGAAAATAAATGAGTCAGTGATAGTCGGACTGCCGCAGAAGTAAGTACTTGTGAATTGCTAAACAATTGTTTCAATTTTTTTCTGTAATAAAACAATAATTGAAAGATTGAATTGGATGTTATATCTCTTTTTCACTTGTCAAATCGATCAGGTCCCAATAGTCTCGCAAAAATTGTGTTGCTGTTTGTAGGCAATTAATTACCTTAAAACAATGGATGCATGCATGGGTTGGAACAAACAAGGGAGACAAAGCATTGGCCTTAACCCATTTAGGACCGCTCCATGTTTCCTTTATTGGAAATGCACCAAACAGTGTTTTACCACTTCTTAGAACATTAATTACACAAATAAGTAGTTTCCATAAAATTAAATTTATTTTTACGAGAGTTACAAAATGTTGCGTTTTCGCAACATTAGTCCAAAGCGATATAAAAATTTTAAAAATATAAAAATTTAAAATTTTAAAAAAATTTTTTAATTGTTTTAAATCTTTGAAACATTTAGCATGAAGAGGTACATTACACTTATTACATACAGAAATTGTTTCACTTTTGCAGTGTTTACTTTTTTTTGTTTATTTTTACTATTTTTAGTAATAATATGGCCCATACGGTTTTTCCGAGTTTCGTTGAGAATTAGATTTTGAATTGAAGATGGTCTTCCAATATGTAAAGTTTCAGGTAAAACAGAATTCATTGGCATTTCTTCAAGCCTTTTTATCACAGATATGGCTCTGTCAAAGATATAGATCTCTTAAACTCTAATAAACTTATTTTAGAATTCATTACATCCATGTAGAGTCTCCCTTTTCCTCATACAATATGCTCCTTTTTCTTACTATATTGCTTACTTTTACATTTATTAGAAAAAAAATGTCGATTTCACCTGCAATGGCTTTAGGTGATTCGACATTTTCACATAAAATATTATCATCAATATCTTCTTCATCCGTCAAATCATCCGGATCTGGAGGGATAATGACGAATTATGGTTCCTCATTAGCTTCTGTTGAGGACTATTTTAAATATCATCATCTAGCCCATGAAAATACTCCAATGTCTCTTCCAATGTCAAAAATCGTTTTTTTCTAGAGACAAACTTATCCGAAATGCAAACAATACCAATTTACTGCATGAAAAACTAGGCAGCACTAATAAAACACATTGGAAATAAGTGATACACTTTGGACTGATGTTGCGCTTTCGCAATATTTTTAAAAATATGAATTGAGAAACATAAAAACAAAAATTATGATTTATCTGTTGAAGCCATTTTGTTCTTTAGTCTCTAGGAAACTCGGAACAAGCATCAAATTGGAAATTTATCATGTGCTGCTATCTAAGGTTATTATTTGAAAATAGTCTTTTTTTCCCTTTCAAAACACCAGAAAAAAACAATTTTTTGCAAGTGCTAAAAGTGGGGAAATGAGAAAACAAAAAAATTATTATGATCAATTGAAGTATAGAGAATAAAATAAAAATGTTACTTCAGACGTACAGAATTTTGAACATGCCTTTAAAAAATACTGAAAATAATGTTGCGTTTTCGCAACGCCAGTCTTAAATGAGTTAAACATATACTTATTTGATAATACACAAATTTCAATTAAACTGTAATAGCTACAAGTACAATAATCTCTTTCATATTAACATTTTTAAATTATGAGAACTCAGAAGCAGAGGCAAACTATATTGTCAAAAATGATTTTTAGAGTCTATTGGGGAGGCACATACTATAGCTGATGTATGCAGCAATGATGATGGCATCGACGACAGGGACCCAGAATCATCTCAAGTATAGGAACATCTTAGCGGGATATTGGCACTTCTCCAAGACTCTGAGGCAGACGAGAGTCTCTATCATCTAACTTTGAGGAACCCAGTCTGAGAGCGATATCTTCTCCAATTCCTTTCGTCCTTGGCGGGGATGTTGTTTGTTTACAGGGGGGCATTCTGGTCCGCCCCTCATTTTCATTGGGCAGTAGGCTGTGTTTCTTTCAGTGGTTCCTGCCCCAATTGGTTCTTTATTAAACAGCCTCTGTCGCCTCTGTCCATAGTCTACGAAATACCTCCCCCACCACAATTTTATTTTGCAAAACAACTTTGATCCTTCTCATCTGACGTTTTTACTGTGGGCCATAAAATAACAAACATCCATCTTGTAAAATTTAGACTTTAGATCGCTATCACTGGCCACACCGACAGCTATTCTTCTATTATCTATTGGTTTACAAGCCTCTATTTACCCCTGCCTCTGCAGCCTTTATAATAGATTCGTTATTGGCCACACACCGTGGGGAATTATACTATTCCACTTCTACACTGTTGTTGCCAATCCTTTGCGATCTAGCGCCAGCTAGATCAAATCCATGAGTTCGGGCACTCTAGCAAAATCAAGCACCAACAGGAAAAATGATCTTTTGAGTTATAATTATTATTACACCAAAAATTGTGATAAAATTATAATTATTATTACACCAAAAATTGTGTTGTTGTTGTTGTTGCTGCTGTTGCTGTTGCTTATCCCACCCGATCGACAGCAACATCAAATCAGGTCCATGAACTCGTGAGTTTTCAAAAGATGAAGAACCGCGCCAAGGTTGGAGTACAGCTAGCTCCTCTGGCAACCAATACATGTCAAGATATGGGCAGGAGTGGCCTGAGCCAAACTGAACCTCGGGCATAGAGAGTAAACTTTAAAGCCCGGCACAAACCGTAGAGCATGAAGATGACCACTGCGGAGCTTGGCCAAAGCTGTCTGATCTCCCCTGCTGCTTGCCCCATTTAAATCTGCACCAGGGCGGCCTCAATCATACCATTACCAAAAATTGTAATAATAATAATGATAACTCCAAGGATATTCTATCTTGTACACTTCATATGTCGTCCGATAACAGATCCATCTGCAGTAATACATTTTACCATGTTTATTTGAATTTCTATTTTCAGAGAAATTTTAAAAAAAAGCAATACATATCACTTTATCGTTTTTCTCGTTTTATGGACTTCGGCAAGTGAGCGGCTCATTTATATCCTTGATTCTGACAATAACTCGACGTTATTATCTGCTAGTGGTTCATATCTATCATCTTCGGGTAAAGCTGTGCACAATATTTTAAAAGTTAATCAAAATTGCTTCCTTTGACTGATTTTCAGCATGTTACTATCACTATACGTATTACGGTACGACATAAAAAATTTCAAGGACAAAATACATTTTACCCAAATGCTTAATCCCAAGATGCATTTTTTTTTGCAACTGAAAATTTAAACCGAAGAACATAAAAACTACTGCAGACAAGTTAAATACGTGTATATCCAAGCTAGAATGGGCTTGTGGCGGCCCTGTGGTACAGCGGGCTGGTTTTCGGTGCAGAGGGTGCTCGGATCGAACCTTCATAGGGGGCGATGCTGGTCCACCTATGTAGTTCCCCCATAATAAAGAGGCCAGCAAAACCTCGGTGATAATAGGTGAATGTTTAAAGGGACAAAGCCTCCGCATTGGAAAATTAATATCCATGCTAAAAATTGATCATAGATAGGAATCAATAACCATTACAAAATACAAATGTCCTTTTCCAAACGCATTTTTCCCAGCTCCCAGTCTGATATATATAAGGATGTATTTCACTCGCTGTATCTCCCTATTTCCGAACAAAGCTTTGGAAAATGTATTAAGTTTTGAGCTTAGTGTATCTTTTGTTGGGATTCTTAAAAGGCACAAAACAAACATCATATAAGAAAAAAAAATGTTTACAGCAGACACTTGCCGCATCATATGAATAATAATGATATCGTAAATTTTACGTTGAGAAGTGTTATGTGCGTAGCAATCTCACGAGAATATTTCAGGAGAAAATTCCATGAAAAAACGGTGCCAGTCAAATGCATATTTTGCATCACAAATGTTAGAATGTAAGATATGCCATACTTCATTTTGAAAATTTCCATATTTACTATTTACTATACTTCGAGATGTAACCTGTATATTACTTCTTTCATAATGAATATATTATCAGATTTTACAACACTGATTCAATATTTTTTTTAAAAAAAACCTTTACCAGCGATGTATTGAGAACACAAATATAGAATTTCTCTCTGTTTGCTTTAAATGTCTTTTTAAAGAAATGAGTCAATTTAAATGCTAAAAATTCAGCAGGTAAAATGTTGTAAAGAAAGCAACCTGGGCTTATTTTTCGGTTAAAAATTACTTTAAATTTGATGAGTTATTTTAGCATGCATATTGAAATATTTACATTACAAGTATGACGGAAGATTTGTAATTTGAAGTTTTGAGGCGTGATAAAAAAATCAAATCATCATTTTTTTAAGCATAGAAAAGGATCGACTATCTAACTCCAGATATCCCTTTGAAATAAGGATAAATATTCTAGAATACCATTATATTAATTTTCCGGTTCGAAAGGTTCAGTCGTCTAATATGTCGTCTGACTTGTCGCTTCTAATATATATTTAGTAATCTACAAAAGACTTAAGAGCCTCTTCTAAGACGTTAAAATTTAATCTTCTAAAAGTACTATCGTTAAAAGGCATTACTCAAATTTTCAATATAGTTTTAAGTGAAAAGTGGATCTGGTATCTAAACAATTATAAGTTATTAAATTCCTGAACACTCCAGCTAGTATTTTCTAAAATTACTCAATGCACAAATGGTGGATATTTGATAAAATTAATCGCGAGATTTTATTAAATGCTAACCAAAGTAGCAATCTGCATTTCCAAACCCAACATAATCTTGCACTGAATAACGAGTGTCGATTTGAAATTGGCATAAAACAAAAACTCGCTTTGTTTGTCCGCAGTGACCTATATCCCCAAAAGATTCATAGTATAACCTTTGGCAGAAAAGTTCCAGAACTTATTTTTCAATTCTTTACTGGCGATATTCGAAGACGAGAAAAGGTATCTAAGCAATTATAAGTTATTAGATCCTGAACACTGCAGCTACTATTTTCTAAAATTACTCATTGCACAGTTACTGGAGATTTCATAAAATTAATCGCCAGATTTTATTAATCGATAAACCAAAGTAGCGATCTGCATTTCCAAATCCAACGTAAACTTGCACTGAATAACGAATGTCGATTTGAAATTGACATAAAACAAGAACTCGTTTTCCTTGTTCGCAGTGACCTCCCCCCCCCCCCCAAAAAAAAAAAAAAAAAAAAAAAGTTTGATAGTATAACCTTTGTCAGAAAAGTTCCAGGACTGATTTTTTAATTCTTTAACCTTTAATATTTTAAATAAAGAAATGGGTGTTATTCAGTCACCTGACGTGTTCTGAATAGACATGGCCTCAGAAGTGTTTCCATGTAAACTCACTAGGTGGCATGGCTGTGCTTATCAACCCACTGTTCGGATTGCTGGCGCGTTTAGTTAGAAGTCACACGAGTGATGTGATGGACTCGGATTTTGGCAGAGATATAAATTAAGTTCTGCTTAAGCTAAGGAAACCCATTAGTGAAATATGAAGTAAGATAAAACCAGCATATGGTAACGAGACATTATCAAGAAGCCGTGCACTAAAAAAAAAAGGTTACCCTCAAACGAATCTCCAAAGTCACGATTGTCGAGGTCATGGTTCACCAGCCTCAAAAAAAACTGAAGCGGCCAATTTCGAAAACAAACACAATGTTTTGTTGCTATAGGTTTGGTTTACCACGAATATCTGCCTGGAGGACAAGCGATAAACGAAAACTGTTACATTGACGTGCTGAAACATTCTGCGGCATTGCCCTGATTTGACGGCATCTGGGTAGTGGTTCTTATTGCACGGCAATGCAAAGTCCCATTCTTCTGTATCAGGTCAGGAATATCTGACCAAACAATGTATTTCTGTTCTACCACAACCCCTATATTCACCCGACCTGTCACAGTGCCATTCTTTTTCTGTTTCCCCGTGTAAAAATGTCGCTGATACGGAAGCGTCATGAAGATATTGCAGCAACCCAAACTACTGTGACAGGTGTGCTGAGAAGTATCCCGGTTTAGTTTGGCTTGGGGTACTGTGGTCATTTTTTGCTACACGATGGCTAATTAGACCGGGACCTACTGCTTAAAGCCGATTCCGAACAGGTACAAGCATCCATGCCAACAGTGGGACTCGAACCCATGGACTCTGGTACCGAATGCCATTGCCCTAGCCATTCGGCCATCATCAGGCGAGAAATATTAAGGAGGAATATCTCTATACTCGCTTCCATGACCTCCAGAGATGGTAGCAGCTGTGCATAGGGGACAACTTTGACAAGATCTAAGACCATTAGTTGCTAATTTAAATATAATATTCCTACGAGCTCAGTCCTGGAGTTTTTCTGAGAAAGGTATAGTTTAATTATAGTAAAACTGTGGTCTCCGGTAAAGAATGGAAACACCATAAGTTACGTTTTGTTAAAATCGGACTTTAGGTTGTTTAACAAGTCCATTAAAATCAATTATACGTTCATTTAAAGCTGTTGCACCAATTAGCTCCTAATGCATGATATATTTTTTTTTGGTTTACAATAAGGTCTGACAAAGACCTCATGAAAAGGTAACATCTATTGATGAAGCTTAAAAAAAAATCAAGGACTGCCAGATTTGGCGAGATGTTCTGCCAGAAGTGATAAAAGCATGAGCAGTAGCTAATGAGAATTACAGAAAATTTGTACTCAAATTTAACAGTAATAGACTTCATTTAATTTATACGGAAGATGATTTCAATTCCAAATTTTTGATATCACTAGTCGAGTGACAGAGGAATCTCATTGCCTAGAAAACTATTTTTTAAAAAATGGTATTAGCCAAAAATTGAGGCTCTGCGGGGAAAAAAGTCAGGAAAACTTTTTTTTCTTTTTTTTTAAAAAAATATGGCAAACAAAACCAAAAACATCACTGTCACCGTTATATAATTATTAGTTATAGTATTAGTGGTAGTACAAGTAATTAGAGAGTGATGCTCATATGTATAGTTCCAAATCAATTTATTAAACCAATCATAAACATATACAAACAACATTATTCATTAAAGATTTCCGAATTTCTATTTCATTAACACCATATATCTACATATACATTTCAAATTATCTTCCTTACTATATCTTATCAATACATTAATTCTGATTATTTATCTAACCTTCATTCTCATCAATATCCAACTACTAACATTTTTATCTACTCCCTAACATTGTTATATTATCCTACATTCTTAATTGCTATACATAAACACATTACAAAACTATTGCAAGATACTACTTCAATTAATATGGATATACACAAGCACTATTTTATGATAGATATTCTATGCATAAATATACAGATTTCACCTAATCTGCCCTATCTAATTAACTGCGCTCTCTAGTAGGCATTGGGCATTGCTAGGATAAGTCAAAATACTCTCCTACCTTGTCTGACGACACATCGACATCACAAGTCTTGCTGGGAGAAACCTAGGGCTCTTTCGGGCAGCGGGCTGTCGGTTCAGGCGGAACTGCGGTCACTATCTGTTGCGGCGTTCTGCGGCGTCTCCGAGAATACACTCGCGTTGGGAGAGCGTTCGTCACTTCGAAGGTCCGTACCTCATCACTAGCATGGCTGGGGGGTCATCGGGCTCTGGTCCAGGATAACAGCTGCGATCATCGGCATGCGGTGGACTCAGGGTGCTTTACTCCGCATCTAGGCATTTGCTACGGGGGCGCGATGGTCCAGGGGAAACGGCTGCTCCTCTCTCGCTAAATGACAGGTTAGTCGGTCGGCCTCTCCGGTATTGGGGTCTGCATCTATCTCATATCGGTTTGCTTTTTCGGGTACCGAGGACTTGGCTTGTCTCTCCGGTATTAAGTTAGCAGCCCGTCATCTTCTCTCTTCCTTCGCTGTCTACCGGGGCTTATGTGTTCTTAGTGAAAGATCTCAACTCGTTCTGCTCTCTCTAAAAACTTTTCCTCTCGAGCTCAACTTCCATCATTAAATATTCAGGCCCTCATTGGTGTCCACCTTCTGTCCTATGGGTCGATCCGGGACCCCTTCATTGGCCGATCACCCATTTTTATATTCCTATCTTCTCCAATCCATATTGACGGGGGCGTTCGCCCTTGCACCTGTCTGGGGTTTCTTACATTTTTGACTTCCCACGCTCTCGCCTGGGCCTCCTGTGGTGTTTCTAACGCCGGTCAACCTCGTAAATCGCCCTACCCCTTTTCTTCTCCTAACTGTGACTCCATTTTCACATTTTCCTCAGCTCATTATCACCAGCTGGGCCCTTCGTTAAACGCAGCTGTTGACCGTTTTCTCATTTCAATTGCCCCCTCTCAACTTGTTATCTCTCCTTGCCATTCGCATACGCAGTACCTTATCCCGCTGTTCAAGGCATCTCTTTTGTCTGATTTTTTGAATTCCGTTTTCTATCGCCCCTTTTCTGAACACATGTCGTGTCTCCACGACATTCACCCCTTCCTTTCAAAATTAAAAAATTTTACGTAGACCAAACCATGACATCTGCCTCACTTCACCTCAAACTTACGCCTGACCGAACTCCAAATCAATCTACCTTTCGCCACCTCCCTACGTACGTCTCTCCCTGCTGTCTACTGAAACCACCTCAAAATCTCTGTTCGACACTATCTAGTCTCTACTTTGATCTCACAATTATCTGTATCGCTCCTGCTCAATGCCCAATGCCGTAGTTTGTGCTGTATAATATATTTCACACTTTTCGCATACTCAGATACCAAAACAAATTAAATTAATTCTTCTCAAATCAGTTAATTTTCAGATACCAAAACAAATAAAATATATATTATACACTTCATAAAATAATCAATACTCAAACCTTACATATATCTTCACTTACTAAAGTACTGAAAACCGCGCGAAATACCCATCTATTTCGCAATTTCATTCTCAGCTACCAAAACAAATAAAAATTATATATTATACACTCCATTAAAAATAATCAACAATCATACATTACATACTATATATATATATATATTCATACTTGAGTAACGTATTTTTTTTTTTAAATTTTCTTTATTAAATCGTCCTTGTATTCAAATATCAATTTGCTGATTGTCCTTTCAGTTTTTTATGATTGTCCTCTGTTATTCGAGTTCATTAACCACTGTCGTGGAGAGCCTTTTGTTTTCTAGCAATGCCCAATATTTTAAACAAATCATTTTTTTTTTGTATTTCATTCCTTCACTTCAGTAATTATTCATATAAAAAGCTTCATATTCCCCTTAATAATACAGTAGAATTACAGTTTCCTAACAATTCGTATCCCTTTCTGACGTAACTTCCTTACCTTTTGACATAACTCTATTTCATTTAAAACCTCCCTTCGATTCCAAATGTTTGTTTATTTACGATTGAAAGACATTCTCTTCCTGACCCGCCAAACGTGACAGCACTTGATTGATTACACTTCGACCCCTCATTTTCACCATAGCCAACTCGTTTTCTCGGCCATGCGTTATTCCCATGGGGCAAACCAGTTCTGTTTGGCGCTGGCTATTCACCTGTTACTTTTGCCTGCTATTTTAAGTAGTTGTCGGGACCAGTTTCTCAATGGTCTGCCTTTATCTTTAACCGGCACCTCTGCAATATTCCTTACCTTGCGTTGGCAACCCCAACTATTTCGACCGCGTGCTTTTGAAAATCTCTTACTCCGCCATTGTTGACCTCCGTTATTCCGTGAGCTACTAAGTATCGTTTGTATTTCATTTGTTTTTTTCGTTAATACTCTACGCGTTTGTTATCTGCTCAATCTTATGACCGGTTTTAATTGATTTTAATTATAGCAACTAACTTTTCACTCGCACTTTCCTCTATGTATTTAATTTTATTCAATTTGCCTTTGACATCGTATTTGTATCAAACATTCCACGCGTTCGATACCCATTATTATTTTTTTTTGTGTGTGTGTGTGTCGCGCTTCTTTAATTGAATGTCTGCCATTAATTTCTGCATGTCAAACATTTACCAATTTTATGTACTCGTATTAGCAATATTCTCCGTGAGTTACAGTACTTTTATTTATTTATTTTTTTTTTATTTATTTATTTATTTTCTTCGTAAATTTTCGCTATTATCAATTGTTGTCTATTTTACTCATACCTTATTCCTTTTTTTTTTTTTTTTTTTTTTTTTTTTTTTAATTTTTTTTTTTTTTTTTTTTTTTTTTTTTTTTTTTTAAATTCTATTTTTAATTTAATTATTTATTTATTTTATTTACATCTGACCGCTGTTTTAACCGGATTATCCTGTTTGTTTCTTGCCTACCACTTCGATCATCCGTATTCAGGTAAGTGTTAAACTTTGCAATCTTTTATTTTATGCCACGGAATTACTTTTTCAACGTTTTGCCATAATTTATTTATTTTTTGCCATTCATGCATTTCGTAATTCTCGCTGGTAGCGAAATTATTGTGTATTACTTCTCAGTATTATAACTCCTTCCTTTAATCATCATTTCCCATCGTCACTATCTGCCTTGGTTAACTTGCGCACTTTATCTTACATATCTAACTATGTATTTAATAAGTTTATTTATCTCCTTATGTATTATTTATTTGTGTCTGTGTTACTTAGTGTATTTCTATTTAGTTCTTTGTGTCCATCATTTCATGCCTCTTATTGATTTTCATCTTACCATGCCGTGCCTATTTTAAATACTTAATTAATTTACTAATCAATTAATTTATCATTATTATCCTTCTTATTTTTTTTTATTTTTTTTTTGTTTAAACTGGTATTTACTTAGCCTCTGAACATTATCATGATTTATCAATCTCATTCGTGATTCCATGGCCATTATTCCTAGTGAAATTATTCGCTGTCCGCTAATTTACTGTCGCGCGTTTTAATTGAATGCTGGCCGTTACTGTGTAATTGTTACCAATATTATACTTTCCTGTCCTCGTACTGGCAACCTTCTTCTTGCGTTACCGTAGTCTTATTTATTTACTTATTTATTTATTTTTTTCAGACAGGCCTATGGCAATTATCTAATTACCTTTCAATTATTATTATTATTATTTTTTTTTGTACTCATACTTATTTTTGCCTCTCGCACTTAAGCAATTGGCTGCCCTCTCAAGTATTTACATGTTGTTATTAATTTATTTATTGATTTATTCTTATTATTATTTTTTTTTCAACTTCGCGTGAAATCTCCTACTATCTTGTTGCCCCACGCCTTGTGTATGGATACTATCGCTTTGATCTGGACAAATATGACATTCTTTGTTTCCTTTGCGCTCATCCCGTCAATCTCATCTCAACTCTTCAGGTATGTATCTTTTAAATTTCATATCATATTAGTGCTACCATTATCCATCTTGATTTTGCCCATAATGTATTCTAGAGTACGACTTCTATGTTCCAATTTGACTCCGCCCCTTTTCTGCCTGTGTGACATTTATAAGAAACCATTAATCCTTAACCTCCTCCTCTTTGGGGCGTGTCCTATGACACGGGTCACTGTTTATTTACATTTATTTATTTATTTATTTATTATTTTTTTTTAGTTATCATTAATAACTTATCTACCGTGTTATTATTCTTGTGAGATAATTCTAATTTTATTAGCGTGTACTTTTAATTACTTTGTGTTGGCCGCTGTTATCTTTTCACTCAGACCTTTAGTTTACTACACATTCTAATAATTGGACGCCCTTCTAGGTATTTATTATGACCTTACTTATTGTTTTGTTTACCTCTGTTATTTTGCGATCTCTTTCTTATTTGGCTTTATTATTATTATTATTATTTGTTTATTTATTTATTTATTTTGTCTATGCATATCATTTTCTAATATTGTGATCTGACTACTTTATTTAAATTAATTTTTATTATTGTGCGCGGTGACTTTATAAATCTCAATAATGTGTTCCTATCTCTGTAAATTCGCAAAATTTCAAATTCCCCGTTCAATTGCCTATTTAATGCCTTAATTGAATTTAATCGTCGCAAACTTACAATTTCTCCTACGATAAATTGAATATTTCTTTCGCGCCGTTGATAGCGTATATTACTCTTGCGTGAATTTCGTGTATTTGATTCTTTACTATGCGACTGTCCTGATCCGGCTGCTTGCTCACGAATGTTTGTCACCCTTTTCTGATCATTCTTACTCTCTTTAGTTTTCTTACCCGCTATGAGTAGTGTGTTGACATACATTGCGTTAATATTATTCAATTGTTGCTCGTTCTTTACTGAATTTTGTCGTATCGTACTGTGTGATTTCTCTAATTGCTCCGTATTCGACTGTTTCGATTTTTTGCAATTCGTCTCACATTTTTCTTTTACTCTTCGTTTATTATGTTTCCTGTCACCCTCGTAATTCTGTTTGAATTTTCGGAAAATTACACAATCATTAATTAAATGACCCTTATTCTCACAAGCGACACAGAAAGGCAACTGTTTATTTTCTTTAAAATGTAATTTTATTCGTTTAAATTCATCGCAGTTTTGAATTAAATGTCCGTTAATTTCGCATAAAATGCAAACTTCTGTATTATTGTCCTCTTGTATCTCAACCTTTTGCGCTACTGACCTCTCCTGTTCACACCTAGTTTTATCCTTCTGCGCTTCATTTAAATTTAATTCCTCCTGCGCTTCATTTAAATTTAATTCCTCCTGCTTTTGACCTGTGCAATTTAGACTTTTTGTCGCGTCCTCATTACTTATTATACATCCTATTTCGACCTTGCATTCCTGCTCGCTTCTTACGCGTTCAATTTGTTTTGCCCTATTCACTGCATCTTGAAATTTCTGTACATTTAATTCTCGCAACTCTTTTTCCATATCTTTATCGACCGCTTGCAAAAATTTAAATAACATGACTTGTTCTGTAGTTTCGTCCCCTTTAAATTGTATCCCAAAATATTCTAAAGTCGCCTTTTCAACTTGTACTGCCAATTGCTCAATATTTTGTTCGGGCACTTGCCTAATGTTTTCAAAATCTCTCTGTTTCTGCAGTGTTGCATATATATCTTCTAATCCCCTTGTCATTGTTTCATCTTTTGTTTTATTGCTAACCGTTATATTATTAATTATTGCCGTATTTTCTTCAATTTTTGTTGCAAAATCTACTGCCTCCTGAAAAGTTCGTGGACGTAATGTCACTAATTCTTTTGCTATCTCCTGTCGTATTGATTTTATAAATTTATCTAGCATTATCTGGTCTATTTCATAAGTTTTCGCGACTTCCGACCCCAAAAATCGATAGACTACGCCTTTTATATGTTTATAGACATTTTCAATTTTCTGGCCTGGCAATTGTATAATCTTTTGAAATGCAACTTGGTTCCTTAAATCTTCCGCGTTTCGTGGCATTTTAGCAATTATTTTTAAACCCAACTTACTCAAATAATATTATTTTACTGTTCCTGTCTATAACTCCCTTTAATTCGTGCAAATTTCTTATCGTGCGCTTCCCACTCTGTCTTACTCACTCTTAACAATGCCCCGTTGCAATTTTTAATTTGCGTACTTCTTCTTATATAACATTACCGCAGTATCAGTAATATTTTTGTTTTGCTAGCCACTTAACACCCTTCAATATACTATGTAATAACTAACGTTTTTTTTTTTTTTTTATCATTATATTCTTAGACATTCTTTGACTTCCCATCTAAAATTTCAACAATTCAATTATCTCAGCAACTTCTACTGTATTATAACATTATCAATTAACATACCCACACTTTTCTTTATCGCGAGCATAGATATCTATCATAAATATATATATAGTTTAACCAATTGATTCACATCCACACACAGAGCCATCACTTCTTTCTCAGTGGCGTTGGTCCACATATTAAATTTCTACAATACTTAATTTAACAAATTCCATTATTTAACCTCCAACTGTTTGTCAGGGCACCAATTATGTCACCGTAATATTATTATTAGTTATAGTATTAGTGGTAGTACAAGTAATTAGAGAGTGATGCTCATATGTATAGTTCCAAATCAATTTATTAAACCAATCATAAATATATACAAACAACATTATTCATTAAAGATTTCCGAATTTCTATTTCATTAACACCATATATCTACATATACATTTCAAATTATCTTCCTTACTATATCTTATCAATACATTAATTCTGATTATTTATCTAACCTTCATTCTCATCAATATCCAACTACTAACATTTTTATCTACTCCCTAACATTGTTATATTATCCTACATTCTTAATTGCTATACATAAACACATTACAAAACTATTGCAAGATACTACTTCAATTAATATGGATATACACAAGCACTATTTTATGATAGATATTCTATGCATAAATATACAGATTTCACCTAATCTGCCCTATCTAATTAACTGCGCTCTCTAGTAGGCATTGGGCATTGCTAGGATAAGTCAAAATACTCTCCTACCTTGTCTGACGACACATCGACATCACAAGTCTTGCTGGGAGAAACCTAGGGCTCTTTCGGGCAGCGGGCTGTCGGTTCAGGCGGAACTGCGGTCACTATCTGTTGCGGCGTTCTGCGGCGTCTCCGAGAATACACTCGCGTTGGGAGAGCGTTCGTCACTTCGAAGGTCCGTACCTCATCACTAGCATGGCTGGGGGGTCATCGGGCTCTGGTCCAGGATAACAGCTGCGATCATCGGCATGCGGTGGACTCAGGGTGCTTTACTCCGCATCTAGGCATTTGCTACGGGGGCGCGATGGTCCAGGGGAAACGGCTGCTCCTCTCTCGCTAAATGACAGGTTAGTCGGTCGGCCTCTCCGGTATTGGGGTCTGCATCTATCTCATATCGGTTTGCTTTTTCGGGTACCGAGGACTTGGCTTGTCTCTCCGGTATTAAGTTAGCAGCCCGTCATCTTCTCTCTTCCTTCGCTGTCTACCGGGGCTTATGTGTTCTTAGTGAAAGATCTCAACTCGTTCTGCTCTCTCTAAAAACTTTTCCTCTCGAGCTCAACTTCCATCATTAAATATTCAGGCCCTCATTGGTGTCCACCTTCTGTCCTATGGGTCGATCCGGGACCCCTTCATTGGCCGATCACCCATTTTTATATTCCTATCTTCTCCAATCCATATTGACGGGGGCGTTCGCCCTTGCACCTGTCTGGGGTTTCTTACATTTTTGACTTCCCACGCTCTCGCCTGGGCCTCCTGTGGTGTTTCTAACGCCGGTCAACCTCGTAAATCGCCCTACCCCTTTTCTTCTCCTAACTGTGACTCCGTTTTCACATTTTCCTCAGCTCATTATCACCAGCTGGGCCCTTCGTTAAACGCAGCTGTTGACCGTTTTCTCATTTCAATTGCCCCCTCTCAACTTATCTCTCCTTGCCATTCGCATACGCAGTACCTTATCCCGCTGTTCAAGGCATCTCTTTTGTCTGATTTTTTGAATTCCGTTTTCTATCGCCCCTTTTCTGAACACATGTCGTGTCTCCACGACAATCACCAAAAGCATTCTTTAATTGAAGAAGCCTCAAAACTAGGGAAACAAGTCAGGGAGTAAAAAAAACGTGATATGCACTTTAAATAACCTGATTATTTATGATAAATAACAAGAATTTTCATTTATTGTCCCACAATGTTTCTGTTCCTTTTAGAAAAGTTGCACATTAAAATAATGAGAAATAACTATTTCTGATTCTGGGATAAATGATAGCGCGAATAATGTGAAATATTTAATTATCACAAAATAAGCCAACATTTCAGTACAATATTGATATAAAATTGAATTCCTCAAACTGTATGAATCATACTCAACCGAATAGCACACTGGTCGAATAGTGCCTATATATTAATCATGCAAAGTGTGTTTCTACTTAATTTTTAGTATTACCCAACATATTGTAACAAAATATACAGAATAATAACACCTGTTAAGAAAAATTATAATTTCATACACCAGGGTGATTTGTCAAGACTACAACTGGCAGCCATATTCATTAATATAAAAATTCCTTTTTTAAGTTCATGCAATACCAATTATAAAGCAAGAAAATTAAGCTAGAAAATTTCTAGCAAATTAAGCTAGAAAAATAAGACTATACTTTTTTTAAAACTCAGCTGTCTACTGAATTCTCGCATCCTTTCCTGGACGATATTCTATTCACCATCAGGAAACTTTCTCGTTAATAAAACTCGCCTGAAAGTGTCCATCAATTTGTAAAACGAAAAAAATAAATTTCAGGGTGGCTTCAAGATAGGATATAAAATTTTATTATCCTTTCCTAAGATTTTTCTTGAAGTCATCTCTCGTGGCTATCACATTTGGCTACTCATGAAAAAATGCACTCTCAAAACGACAGTTCGATGAAATTTAAAATTTTATGACGCAATTAAATATTTAAAAGTAAACTTTCTTGGAACTTTTCTCTGGAAAAAAGTTATATTTTATCTGGGAAGGTAATAGTATTATCATATCCCATAATGTAGTTTTATAAATACCTGTTCACATACTAAATGCCTCGAATAAATCAAGTTAATTCTATTTCGAAAGTTAAAACTTATTTTTATTTGTACAAATTCCGATATAACGCAGTAAAACGAAATTTGTTTATAGATATCCCATTTATTTTACTGTACATATAGTTTGGTTATCCTATAAAAATCTATCATTATAGGTACACAGATATGAAGAGAAATTGCATCCAAAAGTGATGAAAACCATGACTGCTGTTCGTCAAAACAAAAGCCTATTTCAATGATATTCCGAAGCATATGTGCATGATTTTCATGAAATACGATTTTGCAATTTAGATGTTGTTGACTAAAAGTCACCTTGTTATTGAAAAAAAAATTTTTTTCGAAACGTTTTTCGAGCTTCTAAATCGTTCTAAATCCAAAAAAAGGAATGAAAAATTTTATAACAGGACATATAACCAAAATTATATTGGTGTCAAAGGCATTCTTTGCTCAGCACAGAGAAGTTGTACTTTCACAAAATAATGAAGTATAATTAATTCGAATTCTTGAATTACGAAAAATGCGAATTGATTAAATGACCAAGGCTAAATTTTTCCATAATAATTTTTTATATGAGGGTGTTATTAAAATTACTCTGAACCTAAGAACATTTGGGGATCAGATGTGTGACGTACAAGAAAATGCATGGAGCTTGAACTCGGGAACGGAGAAATGCAGATTCATTGAAACTTCCCTACGGCCAGTAATGGCTCCGGAAAAAAGTGTCCATTTTGATTGGCGGCCGTGGAAAACTAGTTTCTTCCATAATATTGCCCCTATGGAGTCCGTAGTCGGTTCTGAACAAAATATGGCCGTTTAGAGGGGTGCCCGGCTAGAGAAGTTTAACTGTATATTCACTGCCATTATACCAGTTGTCCTTGGACTTAGGTTTCGCCATTTTTGTGGGCTTCTCAGCAAGTCTTTTTCACGAGAAATTCCACATTTGGTGTTCTCTTCCCCACAGCGTACTTTTCGACTTTGCCTTGCTGAGGAGCGACATAACAAGATCGAAATCTAGAATCGAAGCTGCCTGGTACACTGGAGGGGTACCGTTTAGTCGTAAAACACGACAATTTTGAGATAGTAATTCATTGCAGCAAAACGGAGCACCATAACAATGACTTTGTAACATAACGATACCTCGAATATGCAAGGTGAGACCGATATGTAAGGGGAATCCCCTTCCTTTCGTAAATTAACCTTTAGCCTACGGGGCCTATTTTCCGGTTCCCTCTTCAGAAAAGGGAAATTTCATACCCCTTTTGTAAGGACGGCCATTAAGGGGGTTATATATATTTGTGTGCTAATTAATATATATATATATTTATATATATATATTTATATATATATATGTCTTGCATTTATATATATATATATATATATATATATATATATATATATATATATATATATATATATATATATATATATATATTATATATATATATATACATACACACATATATATATATATATATATATATATATATATATATATATATATACACATATATATTATATATATATACATACACATATATATATATATATATATATTCCTTCTTGGCCCCGTATTCTTGGAATATATGCTGTCCCACCCCGTGAGGAAAAGGTTAAAGACAGCCCGACGCGCTGACAAATATTTGCATCCGTGGATCAGTGAAGAAGGTGCATCAATAAAACATCTATCTTCTAAAATTTAGTTATTTATTTTACATATATACATTTGTATTCAAACAATTATTAAAGATGAGAGCTTGCATACCTCATCCTTTCCGTTGCCTGCCACGAGAGTATGTAACTGACGTCAGACAAAGCATAGTAAATATTAAACTTACATTGACATATAGTGCCATCTAGGGGAGATAAAATTAACACAAATCTCCAAACACACATTGGATGTTCTTCCTTGTCTTGCGAAAATTTTTCACTTCCTCTTCGAAATTTCTCTGCAGGTGTTTGTTCATGAGGTACCTCTCATGTAACAGCTGTTAGTGCGTGGCGTCACGGAGCGGAGAGTCAATATGAAATTTTGTCTCAAATTAGTCGAAAAAATTCCGTTTTGAAAAATCAAAGGTTATGACAATGCTGATTACATTTTTTCGACGCACAGGGATTAATCCGTAAAGAAATCATACCAGAAGGACAAACAGTTAATGCTGATTTTTACTGCCATGTTCTCAAGCGCTTCTTTCCGCGTATTCGACGTGTGCGGCCGCAATTCGCTGCAGCGGGATCATGCAAGTGGAGCCTTTTGCACGATAATGCACGGTCTAATACTGCTATGTGTGTGAAACGATCAATTACCAAGCTTCAGATTACTGAGTTATTCCACCATCCATACTCTCCTGGTCTTTCAGGCCGGACTTTTTCCGGTTTCCAAGACTGAAATCGGCACTGAAAAGACGCAGATTTGCAAACATTTCAGATATCCAAGCTGCAGTTACCAAGGAGGAGTATTCCAGAAGTTTCCAACACTTGTAGGAACTTTGTCAGATATGCATTACGTCCGGAGGTGAGTACTTCGAAAGACAAAAAGGTTCTTTTTTTGGAAATATATTGTTGTGAATGATCCACAATTTGGAAATTTTGAACTCCTTCCAACGTCATAGCCATTTTGTTTTTGAAACACGATTACGGGGCATAAAACGGCCATATTGGAAAAAGGGGGAACTGCACCAATTTTTAAAGAAACATAGCACCCCTGAATTCCTCAGGACGGGAAAAAGAAATTCCAGGAAATTCAACGGACATCCAATTTTCTTGGAAATAAGAGTACCACGTGGGTCAACCGTGGGGATGTCGGAGCATCCTGCCCTCGAATAAAAACTGGAAGAGGCAGTAAATTTATGTGAATAACTGACCTGGGGAGGAGTCATAATCCAAATAGGGGAAAAAATGAACCCCGAGTGTGTGAGAGAAACAACGATCGGGGGAGAGAGAGGGAGATTGAGGTAGCGAGCTGCGAAGAAAGCCTGGGAAGAAAAGACACCCCCGTAAAATGGCGAGATGTCCGTGTTCAACCGCCAGCGCCGAATACTGCTGCCTCCGCCAGTGAAGGGCCACATGATTTTTAGCCCGATACCTAAAGCCTCCTCCGATATAAGTGCCACAACGACTCCATGCCTTGCACTGCTGTTTCATCAAAGCTCCCCAGGTTGGTCATTTCTTCCCCTTTAAATAGTGCTCATGCCTTTTGAGAGATTACGAGAAATATGACTTCATTGCACTCGACCCGTAATGGTTCTTCCGCAGGAAGCGGATGAAGTATGCCCTAATTCTGTTCTGTTAAAATATGTCTAACCAAGATCTTAAATATAATATGTAAACCTGACCTTTTCTTGTAAAATATTGTATAATAAATGTTGCTGTTTTTTTATTTATAAACGCATAGTTCCCTTTGGAGTTCACCTCCCTAATTTTACACAACGCAAAGGGGTATCTCTGGTACCCCTCATAACATATATAATACTGTAATATTTCTGTGATCAGTCACCTTATATATCGGTCGCACCTTGTAGATAGAGAGACAGAATAAAACAAGGATCATTCAAATCAGACTACGAGTTATTAAATTACAGGTATTTTCTGTGTCTATGGAGACTGTTAATTATTAATTAAAAAAAAAATTAGGGCTGTTTCATTTCAAACAGCTGTACTGCTGTCTATCAGTTGAAGGTTTTTCCACAAAACGATGCTAACCGAAGAAAAGAAGGTATAAATATTCTGAAAACTTTGCAAATCAGGCAAAATTATTGTCATTTAAATTAGTATTGTTTCTTGAGTTCACAGAAGTTACTTTTCAAAATGAAGAGGAGTATTTAATTCCTTTTCCTGACATTTTGAAAAATCATAATGGTTTGAAATGTTAAACTCAAAATATATTAGTATACAAATAAGATAGAATGTTGCAAATTGAAATTATATATATATTTGTTTTTGGCGTACTGGTAGCGCCACCTGGCTGCTGAGCGGTGTGTGCGAAGCAGTGTAATTAGTTGGTATTCTTGAACGAATAAAAGCCTGATGCTTGAATTCTTGATTGTAATATATTTCTTGAATTTCTTCATAGTATCAACATAAATACTTAAATATATTAGTGTAACTAGTTGACCACCCAGGTGGTACCATGAGGTTCAGATAATAATAGAAAAACATAGTTAAAGTTTTACTGCTATAAAAATATTAGACTTGAAAGACATTATTTTACTTTTGCTACAGTGAAATTTTAACGTTTTTTTCTATTATTATCTATACCTCATGTTAACCATAGATGGTCCACTAGTTATATTAATTTAATATTTATTTTTCTTTATACTACCTTATTTGATATCTGAACAGATTACAATCGGTTCACATTAAAGTAATATTTAATTTATAATCTCATATAGATGCTCATTGCACGAATTTAGGATTTCTGCTGTACTCCTAGGAAATGGGTATATCGCCAGGAATATTTTACCAATAAAGAAAAATTTCATTAGTCTTTCATAAATACTTGTAATTAACAGGAACACGTAGTTCCTTAAAATGCACAGAAAAAATAAATAAAAAGGTTTCCATTAGGTTAGCGAACTTATTAATAATTTTTCACCAGGCTAAGGAGTATTAAGTGGGATTGTCCCCTTGAACAACTCGCAAATGAACCGATAATTGAACTATACAGTCCAGTCACATTAATGTGACCACCTGTCAAAAGTCAGAATAAGCACCTTTCGCAGCGTGAACCACTGCAAGACGTGCAGGAAGAGAATCAACGAGGTTCTGGAAGGTACTCACATGAATGTTTTTTTGTCCTATTTCAGGCAGTGGCAACATCATCCATGAGCCCTCTGGCATCTCAATAAAATTTAGCCCTAGTATAAAAGTTGTCAAGAGTAAAAGTCATAAAAGAAAGCGTCTTGCAGTTCGTCAAATGTAAAAATTCTTAACTTCACTCAAAGGGCACAGAACACAGTCAGGAATATTTACCACACCAATGCGGTGCAGATGTCCACAAACGAAGTCATGACCTACCGCCAGTCTAAAATTTGCCGTGAAGACAGAGCGAGGCAAGTCCATTGGGATGGGCGACAAGATCAGGGTATTCCATTTCCCACCATCCAGACTTATTCATAGTTATGTCGGAGAAATCTTTCTATTGTCTTCTTCACCTCAGAACTAAATTAGCGGCAGAAGCTCACATGAATGTGGAGCCAATTTCACTCCAGTTCCGTGACCATCTGCACTAGCTTGCGCGGTTGAGAGTTCAAGGCGCGAACAACCCGATCGAGGTGGTCCCACAGATTCTCGATTGGGATTAAGTTCGGGGAATTCGGGGCCCATGTGAGCATGGTAAAATCATCCTTCTGCTCTCCAAACCACGCACGTATACTCCGAGCTGTATGACTCGTCGAATTGTCCTGTTGGAAGATGCCATCATGCGGAGGAAAAGCAGTCCGAACGTAGGGGTGAACATGGTCCGCAAGGACAGATGCATACTTTCGTTGATCCATCGGGCCTTCCACAATGATGAGTACACTCAGATACTGCAAAGAAAACAGTCCCCAGACCATAATGCTGCCTCCTTCTTGGAACCATCTGATGTGGACCCTTCCAGCAATTGTTGCAGGGTGTTTTTTTCTGACGTTTCACGCTGTATACGCCAAAGTGCACCTGTCCAATGGAGCATAAAACGTGATTCATGGGGAAAAGCCACCTGTCGCCACTCAAGTGAAAGTCCAGCTGCAGGACTGACGTGCAAATTTCAGTCTTCGTCACCGATCCACAGCCGCCAGCATAGGTGCATAAACCAGCCGTCTGCTACGCAGCTCCATGCGCAGCAACGTTTGTTGAACTGTCGTTGGGGATTCACTTTTGATTCATCCCTTGATTCATCTTAGCCGCTAGTGTATCGACGGTTGCACGTCTATTCGCCTGAACACATCTCCGCAGCCGTCATTAAACTTCGTCATCAATGGCCCGTGGTGCACCACACTTGCCACGTCGCTGATTTTGGAAAATGGCATTTTTCCATGCAAGGTACACTTTTACCCCGGCGGCACGCGAATAGTTCACAAAATTAGCCGTTTCGAAAATGCTGCCATCTATTAGTCCGGAGGTCAATGATCGTTCCCTTTTGGACGACAGAGAAATCGCTCCGTTTCTTCATTACTCCAACAATTGCAATGTTTTGCGCTTCCCCCGACACCCTTTACATACCCCCCCCCCACAGCTAGTGCCGACACGTGCCTCCTGCTTTTGGTTACTTCGCGCCGACGTCGAAAGCAAATGGTGGTTACATTATTGTGACGATATAGTGTATTTTGCAAAAATAGGGAAGAACTACAGCATATTCCAGATGGACGTCGTAGGAGGCAACGGTAAAAGCAGACACTTGATAGGGTGGAGATGCGAGAAAGAGGAAGGAAGAGGGGGAACTTTTATGACTATCCCTCCATAAAAAGGAAAAACCCGTTGACAAAGCTGACGAATAAAACAGAAAATTTTTGAGAAAGACGGGAAAACAGAACCGTAAGAATGTATTAAGGATATGAAGTTAAGAAATGAAGGATTAATGTTAAATGATTGAAAAAACGGAGGAAAGACTATGAAAATAAACAGATTTATTTAAGTGCTAATATACAGTGTGATTTTTATGAAACTAACACTACTCCTAGCCATCTGTAGCGCGATTTATCAACTGGAATTCCTCAAAAATTGATAGAGGGGCTAAGGACGACATGGGAAAGAGTTTCCGTGAAAAAAAAAGTTTCAAAAGTCACCGATAGGAGAAGATATGGCACTGTTGTTGTCGGCGCACCCGAGAATTTGCACAAAACGCAAGTAAAATATCAAAATGCAAATTCACGACTACGTAGTCGACAGCAGTGCCAGTATTTCGGGCTATAAAGATAAGGGGTGAATATCTAAAAAGTTGTAATAAGCAGACAAATGGATAACAAAAAATCATGTATGGATAACACAATGGATAACAAAAAAACGTAACATGTTACCATCACAGTCCAGGATTTTTTATCCTTTAGGGCCGCTAATTTAGAGACTCCAGCAAGATACACCATGGACTTTAAATAACCTCACTGAAAGAAGTCACATAAGTTAGGTCCGGGGAGTGAGGTGGCCATGCAAGTGGAAAAAAGCGACTGATGATCCTTTCTTCTGTAAATCGATGGTGCGACAGATTCTTCACCGATCTTTATAGCCCAAAGGACTCACGACTCTTAAGTCGAGGAAATAAGGCATATTTTCATACTTTTTGACTCTTTGTAACTATTTCAATTTACTCCCAATTTTTCCAAATTTTATGTATATGATAAATTGATATATTTATTTTAATAAACAAATTTTCAACTCTCAAAATAATTTTAAATAATTATTTTTAAAATGCTTTAGATATATACCTTGTTTTTTAAGCATTTTTTGCATACTGGCTTGCGCGCAGAACTATGAAATTCATTTTACACTTAAATGTGTAAATCCTGTTTTATATTTAAAATAAATAATTCAAAATACAATTGAACATAAAACATTCATAATTAAAATATTTTTTCAATTTTTTTTAAAACTGCTCAAAATATACTTAAAATTTCCTTAAATTTTTGGCATTAATTTACACCTGAAAAAATAACAAAATGTGCAGTGATTGCAATAAATCTAGTTCAGACGTAATAAAATAACATGATTATGCAGTGATAAAAATTTCATGGAAGTATGTTTCATAGTTTTTGAGATATCAGTTGCGGAATGATGCAAAATTGCATTTTGAGAAAAATGAGTTTAAAATTTTTCTTACCATAAACTTGATCAGTAGTTAAATATTTAGAATATCAATATCTCCGGAACTAAGCGGAATATTTTCTTGCGGTTTGCTTTATTTTGTTCAGAAATGATCATGCTTTAACATATATTTTTTTTCAAAAAATCGAATGTTTTAAAGATTTAAGGGTAGTGAGCGCCCTTAATAAAAATCACCCTGCACTTCAGCCAGTAGATAAAGATAACGTAGACATGTCACTGACTAAAACAGAGAAATTTTTATATATAGTAAAATATATTAGAAGATCCAATACAATTTTTATGTCAGTAGATTGAAAAGGGTCAGTTTTTATTGCAGAAAATTGTTCAGCAATCAGACTGTGACTTTGATCGATACAGTATTCTAACATCCTGCGTAACACAAGGAATGAATCTCACTACTACATCATAAGTATACTGAATATTGAATTATGTGAAAGGGACTACTGAAGCAGGAAAATACATACAATATGTGAAAGTTCTTCCTTTGATATTTTCCATTTCATTGAGGTACTGTCAGTAAATTCAACATGAAAAGCAAGAGACTTCAAAAAACTGAGAAAAAATATATAGTGTAGAATGTTTGAAAAGTTTCGATATTTTTTAAAAGTTTCCCTAGGTACCGATTTCCTTTTTATTCTAAAAATACAGCACATAAAGTAATAGATCATGCTGAAGGATGCATTCTGTCTCCTGGTCAGCGAAATGTGTTTTCCTATGATGTACATTGTTTTTTTAGGTATGCCTAGCACAGATAAAAACAGAAATATGTATCACACATACGGCTTAATATTTTTAAAACAACAAAACTCAGTCTATTTTTTAAAAAACTAACAGAGATAACAGATTTTATGACGGTTTTTACATTTGACAATTATGAAAACACGCAAAAACCCTTGGAAGGAAACAGTATGATTATTTTTTTCATCTAATTTTTCTAGATTACATTTATTAGAGAAAGTTATAATTATCTTAAAATTTAGTGGGATATGGGTTTGTTTCCGAATAAAATTTTTCTAAAATTCCAGACAAGTCTATTTTTTCAATTAACACCTTCCATATTTTTATCGCTTTCTTTGTCTCTTCTTTCTTTGAAACATCCCATTGTGACTTTTATAAATTAATACTTCTATTTATAGTTTCAATTTTGGGGAGATATTTTTAATAAATTTTTTAAGACAATTTTCATTTGACCATTTGCATTTTTTCCACCCACTTCAATTAATTATTAGTTTACTAATTTAAAATTTCCTTTTTATGCTTTTTTTCACGCTTTGAATTCAATTTATTTTTCTTATATTTCTTAAAGAGAGATGACTACTTAAACAGAAGGCAATACCTCACTTAATTTTTTCATTTCATTTCCTCTAGTATGTTCAATTTTTTTTCCCATATTTCAAATTTTGAAAGACGAAATTATTAGTTTTTGTCTGGAATTTAATATTTATTTTCATATCTCCTTCAATCATTTACCAAAATAATTAAGCTGTTTTTTTTTCTATACCGAGCCGTTTATTAGTCTTACTAATTAAATGCTATTAGAATTTTACCGGTGAACTTACATTAATCTAAATAAATTAAAAACATTTTTTTTTTGGGCTAATGTCCCTGGGGGCTGATGACAAAAACTATTATTGGATTCGGTTAGTAATTTTATTACTTCTTAAAGCCTGAAAGATTTTTTTAGTTCTATTGTGGAGGAACTTGTACTGAGACATTCTCTCTTTAAACCGCGGTAATTAGTAGACTACTTTTGATCTGGGAGCATCATACAGGTCAGTCACCATTGCTCCCTGGCGCTACCGTAGTTCTGACCGAGCACCCCTGTGACGTCATCTAGAGAATTCGAAACTTCTTCCCTCCACTGACTTCGTAGAAGGACTTTCCGTTCGACAGATTTAACGTGACCATATCCTGACTAGGCACGACCTCAGCGATGAATCTTTCAATTTTTTCCCCTTACTAAAAGTCTTTCTTCCATTTTCCTCACAGAGCTATCGTGCAGTTTAAGATCACGATGGCAAGCTATTCTTAGATAACTGTACTCTTTTTATTAGCAGCTACAGTTAATTTTAGGAAACTCTATTTTTTTTCACATTCTATAGTCTATTTTTTTCCTGGCTACTTTTTAACACTTTCTGTAAATCTCCTAAACTTCTATTTTAAGCATGTTATCAGGTAAGCCTTTTTATACTTAATAAGATGAAGAATCTTTTTTGGGGGAAAAATTTCTTGAACTGTACATGTTTTAAATGTTTATTACCTATTTCTAAATATCATAGACGTTTCGATTATTTGCAATTAAACCATACTTGCAAACTATAAAGGATAGTAAATATTAGTCTAATGCTCATGAAATTTGTCTAAAATTCTACACATAGTTGGATGGCTGTTTATATTTTGAACAGAAAAAAAAGACTGTTTAAAAGAAAAAAAAGTTTAAAATGAATGTTGTACACATTTCCAATAAAAGACAATTTTGATTTTAGGCTAGGAAAACTATCATACAAACAAAAATATTGTCTTTTACTGAAAAGAATGCGTATCATTTAAATTAAATTTTAATTTAAATTAATAATATGTTATTTTAAGATTTATAAAAAAATTATAAGTGGAAATTCATTCAATACATTTTCGGCGAATTTCGACTACGGTAATTTTGACTTGTAACTAGTCACATAACCAAGTTTAAAATGAATCTATTTAAACTTAAAAGTTTTGAAGGTCTATTATCCCCTAAAATAATTCAATTCTCCATAGTAATTAATCACTGGCTTTGAATTCCTGCGAGGCAATATTTAAGATACTAAAGAGATTCTTCATAGGGCGTCTAATAACGCGTATTTTCCATTTATTCTTTTATGGAAATGTCATTGTCGCCATCATAAATTTCGGTATACCAGACTTTTAGTACCTCATACCCTTGTCAAATTAATTTCACTTACCAATTCATATAAAGATATATAATTTTGAATTCATATTTATTTACTTCCTTTTTTATCCAATTTACACTCTATCTCGTCTTTCTTTACTCTCTGTCTTTTGTGTATATGAAAGGCAACTACGTGGCCTATTACATTTAACAGTTACAAAACACAGAAAAGTATTTTTTGCATCCATTTTGTAGAATATATAAAAATTGTTTAAACAACAAAATAATCCATAGATCTTGTATCAAGTTCTTACTTATACCTACATTTAACAGTCACAAAACATCGAAACGTATTTCTGTGCACCCGTTTTAAAGAATATATAAACACTTTTGATAAGAAACAATATGGTGCGATTCACCACCTAAATTTTGCTGGTTCGTTAACATTTTTTAAATAATGGACTGTATGTTTTTCGAAATGTTTTTATTTTCAACAAACAGCGAGAGTTTTAAATGTGCACACCAGACATAGCTACGAACAACAAGCTTCGAGGAGAACGAACTTCGGCATCAACATGGTTGCCGTACAAAGCAAAAATAGCACCAATGCGCCACAGAAGGAGAACCAAAAATAGCGCCAACGCGCCACAGAAGCGGTAACACAATATAATACATGTATCTTGTATAAATTTCATACTTATACCAGAATTTAACGAAACAGTGAACATTAGCTGTATTCAGAAACAATCTCAGTTGTTTTCTTAAATTTGCCATTGAAAATCAATTCATATTTTTACAATGAAGGTTCCTAATCTCGCATATTTAACTCAAATATAAAATTAACCTTTTATATAGGACTTAAAAACAGAATTTTCCTGTATATGAAGCTCCTGAGTACTGCTATAGAGTAAAAATAACTTCAAAGTCTTTTGCTCAGGAATTCTTAAAAATATCCAAATAGAAAAGGCAAGTCTGAAAAACAAACACTACAATGTATGATAATTTTCATTTCCATTATAGTTTATTTCAATACAACTAAACTCCTTCCTTCATGTATCAATGTTTTACGAAAATCAAGAGAAAATTTCAGAGAATGTATATAAGGAGCATGAAAATTTTACTTACAGTCTAAATATCATTTCTTTAAGGTGAAACATAATGACTCATGGCATCACTCATTTGCGATCTCATTTGCTTAAAATAAGTAAGTCATTTCCCTCCTTGATAAGAAAAATACGTATCATGTCCAAATCATTAAAAGGGTATTTCAAACTGACTTATTTTACGGCCCCGTCCGTGGCAGCAACAGATTATAGCTTCAATAACAAATACTCATAAAATGATCAATGAGCCCTAGAAATATCCGAATGTGCCCGGGGTATAAAATTTAATTTTGATATATGTTGTATAAATTTATTGTTTATACGAAGATTTACCGAAACTGTAAAACTTGCAGTTTTAAAAATCAGTCTCACCTGGAATGTTAAATTTTCTATTGAAAATCAACTCACATTTTTACAATAAATGTCATTAATCTCACACATTTAACTCAAATATCAAAGCTAACCTTTTATGTAGTACTGAAAAGTGAATTTTACTGAATAGGAAGATCCCCATTGCTGCTATTCAGTAAAAGTAATTTCAGGTTCTCCTATTCAGGAAAATGCTATTTTTTCTTAGCGAATGTTTCAAAATTACAAAGGTAGGGCTGAAAAACAAACGCAGCAATCTATGATTATTTTCATATCTATTACGGTTAGTTTGAATGTAACTACACTTCTATCTTTAGGCATCAATGCAGGGCCCGATTTAGAATATTCTTGACTATAGGCACAACTCGGGTTGGGGGCCCCCTAACACTGATGTGGGCGTAAAATTTCCAAATTTGACACACAAAAAAAATTATCATGAATCATTGTGAAAGTACCATTTTACCAAGAATTGGCTATTTGAAGCGTAAAAGCCTAGAATATTATCAAATAACAAAAAGTAATACAACATATTAACTTCATCATTAAAACACCAATGCAATGCAACCAAAAAAACTTATTAATCCCTTATATACACTATAATATACCATATGTTGAACTATACATATAACAATACATATGATCAACCAATCAATCAAATTTGAAAGGATATATAAAAAAATTGCTATTAAAAGAGGTAAAATAAAAAGAATTTTTTTTGGGAATTTTTCATTTTTCTTCTTTTAAAAAAAATATTTGGGGGGCGGCCCTAGGCCTGGGCCTACCGGGCCTAATAGAAAATGAGGGCCTGCATCAATAAATTTCGAAAAGATAGAGAAAAGTTTGAAAGACTGCAAATGATAAACATGAAACTTTTACTTACATCCTAGATATCATTTTTTTCGCTTAAAACAAAAGTCGTCATGAATGATTTTTAATAACTCTTAGAATTACTAATTTGCGATGCTTATTTCCTTAAAATAAATGAGTCTATTCCCTCTTTGATAAGAAATATATGTATCATGTCCAAATCATTAAAGAAGTACTTCAAATAGACAGCAACAAATTATACCTTCAAAAACAAATGCTTATAAAATGACCAGGAAGCCCTCAAGATATATAAAGGGGCATAAAATTTAATTTCGTTATATCATGTATAAATTTCTTGTTTATTCGAAGATTTAACGAAAATATAAACGTTTTTGGTATTAAAAAGCAGTGCCAATTGGTATGTTAAATTTTCTATTGAAACTCAATTCATATTTTTAAAATAAAGGTCACTAATCGCACACATTGAATTCAAATATCAAAACTGACCTTTTTCAATAGGACTTAAAAAGGACTGCATACGAAGATCCCCAGTAATGTTATACAGTAAAAATAATTTCAGGTTCATCTGTTCAGAAAAATATTATTTTTCCTTAGTAAATATTTCCAAATTATAAAGGCAGGGTTGATAAACAAACGCTATAGTCTATGACTATTTTCATATCTATGTATTACAGTTAGTTTTAATATAGCTACACTTCGTTCAAGAAGATAGAAGAAAATTTGAAAGACTGCAAACTATAAAAATGAAATTTTTGCTTGCATCCTGAATATAATTTCTTTCACGTGAAACAAATGTCGTCATGAATGATTTTTAATGACTCTTAGAATCCCTCTTTTTGCGATCTCTATTTCCTTAAAATAAATTAGTCATTTCCCTCTTTGATAAGAAAAATATGCATCATGTCCAAATCATTAAAGGAGTATTTCAAACTGACTTACATTACTCCCCTTCCTTGACAGCAACAAATTATACCTTCAATAACAAATGCTCATAAAATGACCAGGAAGCCCTCGAAATATCCGAATGTGTCCGGAGAAAGGGGTATAAAATTTTATTTTTCCCGTGACTTTCAATTTTACGAAGGAGACTCTCCAAGATCGATCTCAAACTTTTGATATAAAATTATGGCTACAAAAATGTTTTTCATAAAACGAACTTGTGTGAAAGTAAACATTTTTAGTCTCTGTCTGGTGTAGAGGATAAGTTTGGAAAATTACTGCCCTATAAAACATTTTGATTTCGTGTTTTGTTATTGAAATCAATGTAGAAACAACAGTTAAATATGGAGTAATAAAATGTAAAAATATTATTTATAAAGAGAATAATTTATGGTGACTTTGTCAGGTATTTTTTTTAAACCTGTAAACTTTTAGTATACTTACCATTCTACATTCTCGCCAAAATTTCTTCTTAAATTATGGTCACATTTCTGGTAATTCTTTTTAGCCTGTATTTTTTTAGTATACTTGAAATTTGCTATTTCTTGCCAAACTTTCTTCGTAAAAGCCTTACGTTGCAATCCCTCCACGTTTATTCGAAATTGAAATAGGTGTGATATTTAAAGAGAACTAGACAACAAATGATCCTTTGGATCACTCCCCATACATAGAATAAAGATTTAATTCAATTTCCATAGTTCGCTGAAGATAAGAATTACTTGGAATTAATAAAATATTACAAACTAGTGGTGTTACAGGTAATTCAATAATCAAAATTACTTGAAATTTGCTATTTCTTGCCAAAATTTCTTCATAAAATCTTTACTGTGCAATCCTTCCACGTTTATTCGAAACGGAACTAGGTGTGATATTTAGAGAGAACTAGACAACAAATGATCCTTTGGATCACTCACCATACCAAGATTAAGAAGAATTTAATTCAATTTCGATAGTTCACCGAAGAGAAGAATTACTTGGAATTAATAAAATATTACTGACTAGTCGTGTTACAAGTAATTCAAGAATCAAAAGTACTTGAAATTTGCTATTTCTTGCCAAAATGTCTTCTAAAAAACCTTACTGTGCAATCCTTCCACGTTTATTCGAAACGGAAATAGGTGTGATATTTAGAGAGAACTAGACAACAAATAATCCTTTGGATCACTCACCATACATAGAATAAGAAGAATTTAATTCAATTTCGACAGTTCACCGAAGAGAAGAATTACTTAGAATTAATAAAATATTACAAACTAGTCGTGTTGCAGATAATTCAAGAATCAAAAGTAATTATTCCTCATTATTTTGCACAATATCTTGCCTGGGTTCAACAAATGGAATTTGTGATGATACTATTGGTTGATTTGCCATATTCTAAAAATTCTCAAACATTTTCCTTCCTTTTTCCATGTAATAGAGGGACTAAAACTTGGTTTCTAATCCCAAAGTTTCCATAATTAAAAGTTTTGCGCATGAAACAGCATTTTTCCAACCTACAGATATCAGCTATTAAATATGAAAGGTGCTCATATTTCGTCATAATGAAACATTTATGCCAAGAAATATTGAAAAACAGTTGTGACTCCGATTTCAGTACCACTCGTGTTTTATACCACAATATAGGGCAACTTTTGACCTAATCTGATAGCCTGGTCCTTTAAACAAGGAAGTCTTTAAGGATCTAAAAAATACGTTCCACTATCCCTTGTATCTTTTTGTCTAAAACTGCACAATTAAATACAATGTAGATAAAACGTATAACTACAAAGAGTTCGTAGACAGACTACTAAAATTAAAATCTTATATTTTATTTTTCTCCTTTGCTTTATTTTTTCGAATTTATTTTCCGATAAGGCCGATAAAAAGGATTCAAAGTTCAATCTTAATTATAACGATAAAAAATAAAAGCGATTAAATGTGTTCTCATGATGGTGTTGCATTCTGTTATAGAATATTGCCTGCAATAAGACAGAAAAGAGTTACGATAAAGGTTTATTTATAAAGAGGGAACTTCATTTAGACGGGGAGAGGGGAACTTTAATACGAGGTATAATTTATAGGGTGGGTATTATACAAACTAGAATTTTTAATTCGATGATGTTCAAAGTGGATAAGCCATATTACCATGAATAGCAATATAGTTTTGCTTTGAGTGAGTACATATTAAAGTGTATATAGGGCTTTAAGTAGCCATAAAATACTTGCTATAATTTTAGAACTGGAGTTGTTAATTTTCACTTCATCATGGACAAGTCAATCCTCGACTTTGTAAGTTTTTTTGTTTTTTTTCCAATGCGGAGGCACTTGTAGTCAAACATTCGCCTATACTACGTAGCACTTTTACTGTCCGTTTTATTATGGGGGCACCATATAGATGGACAGCATTACCCCCTATGAAGGAACGACACAAACGGAGGAATTTTTAGTGGCGCAACGCCAGGATTCGATCCGAGCACCCTCAGCACCGAAAACCAGTGCGCTGTACCACAGGGCCGCCACAAGCCCGACTTTGTAAGTTTACATTTGTTAATACTGTAATTTCTAATACATGTTGTTGTTTCCAATCCCATTGGTGTAGGAAAGCCTAAGTCCAAAGGACCTAGGTCCTCTAAACGCTTGGCGAAGAGTAGTAAGCAGATTCACTTTAAGGCGAGGTAGGGCTAAAGTATAACTTATCCTCGAACATTGATCCCGTAATTTTGAACCGAGTCAAGTGACGAGACCGGAACACTTGACCCCGCAACTCCAGAGGTAAATTTGAGAACTTGGAGGACACTGTAGCCACGACCTATTTTACGTGTCCCGGCCACCATTAGTGAACATGGCTGTGGATTTGCAGCGACGGGCATCGAACCAGGGACTTTCAGATCACTGGCCCGCTGCTCTTACTAACTGGGCCACTGCGCCCTTTCTAATACAAACTGGTGCAATACTGTGGTATTGATTAAAACTTACTTTTGTTTTAAATATGGTCAACACTATTAAATGTCAAGACTGGGGTAAGCAATCTACCTATATTTCCGTTCCTAATCCACACAAATATAGAGTTGAGGATATACTTTAAACAATAATTGCTTAATAACAATTTAACAGTTGCCCAGTGGCTAAGTGGTTAAGGCATCAGCGTGCCCCGCCGGGGGCGCGGGTTCGATTCCCCCATAAGGCTTGGTATGTAGGGCTTGGTATTCTGGGGAACTCGTCAGTCTTCCGCTTGCAAAAGGAGCACAGAAAGGGGAGCTGCAACCCCTCGTCCATCACCGGTCTCATCGTTTGTTAATAAAAAATTCTTCTGTGATTGTGAAATTTATGTTATTTCCTTGTATTCATATGTATACCGGACTGGTGTGTGACGTGTAAAAGTCCAGCCTCTCTTAACTCAATAACACCCCTCCCCCCCCCCTTCTGCGGATAGTGCATCCGCATACATGACAACAAACAAGGTAATAAACTCAGAAAAATTATTTTAAAGAAAACTATTCTTTAGGGGGTGGGTTACATATTTAATTGTTTACCAGCTTCTACTATAATTTTTTAACTAGAAGGTAACCCGTCATGTTGACGTCATAATACTAATAATGACATCATAATGGAAAAAGTATATGAAAGTTAAAAAATATCCCGAATTATCTAACAATATAGCATTTAATCCACACCTTGTAAAAGCAAACCCTTTCATTATTTTTTATTTATTTAGTTTTTCATGCGATTGGAGTAGCAGACTGCCATCCAGTTTTTTACAGATCACTACGCGATATGAATACTTGAGCTACTTGATTCATTCACATTCAAGTTTGTTTACTTTCAGGATTCATCGCAAAAGTAAACAGATTTTTAAAAACTGTTAAATATACAGCTAAAAGCATGCAATTGTTTTTAGTTCTGAATGTTTTATAGAAAAATAGGCCAAACAAACGTGATTTGATGGAGAAGATATTAGTTTTTAGGTAAGAAGAAATTCTGATCCACATCTGAAATTGAAATTAAGCCTAACCTGCCGTTTGTTTACTGAGGGCTTCAATTGAAAGATGAGTACAGCCCGGAAGTGTTATACAGAGACAACGACTATTATATACATAATATCTCAAGTTTTCCAAGAAATATAAACAAATAAGACCTATAGTATGCTTATATGCGATATAGTTCTGCATATATGTTAATTTTCTATTGATATTTTGTCAAACAGCCCTCCTGGCACTAACTTAGAATATCTTTTTCCCTTTACCTACACGATAAAATAAATGCTAAATGTTAGTCCAATTCTTTTACTTTCGAAGTTTTATTTCTTTTTGTTATAACGACTTCCCACGCTTCTCAAAGCCAAGCTGCACAGAAAATCAGCCTTTGGAAACAGATTATCCTAAATTTGTTTTGCCCATTCTCCCGTAATTAAGAACTCAAGTTCTAACTTTAGCCTCGATGTGTTTAGTCTAACCTTTCCTTTGTTTGCTGCAAACAATTGAGGGAGTTCTTTATTCCGGTCTTCTTGGAACTTCTTAGTTCCGCGGCTTTAAATTTCCCCCGGCATTCAGCTTATTTAAGAGATGCACCTTGCGGCAAGAAATTGAATCAAATTCAGTGAATTTAGTTCTATGTGTAAAACCTTCGAATTTATCAGTTTTAAAAGAATGAATTAGGCGGGAGCGGCACTGCTTGTCGGATTTTTTCGCGCATAAAGTTTAGATGCAGTTTATTTCGACAGAGGAACTGTCGTGAGTATCTTAAACTTGTGTTTAGAGATGAATTTAGTGGAAGCGGTATTTACTTATGATAATTAACCAAATTCAAGTGGGATCCTTTTAAAATAAAATTTAAATACTCCACCTTTTCACTCTAACCGTAACGCATAATGTTTGAGTTGCGGGAATGAGAAAAGTTACTTTTTATTGTACCTCAGTGATAATACAACAGTGGCATTGTATAGTTTAGCCACTCTACAATGCAACAAAATAAGACGTTCTACGTATTATCACATTTAGATTATTATCATGCATTGTTTCACGTTAGGGTTTTAAATAATTGCACTCTTCAATTACAAGAGTTTACTTAGGGTGATTGTTTTTATGAGAGTTTTTTCAAGATTGATACGGAAGTTTTGAGGATGTATGATCTTATGATCTATCTTGATGATATAGTAATATAAGATTGATACATAAAACATAGGCAGAATGCACATTAAATCAATGGCAGAAAATTGTATTTCTAAATTGCAGATTACAACCTCTAAGTTTTACGATAAAAAAACGTAGACATGTCTGATGGTTTTTAGTACAGAGTATCTTTTCACCCTAACTATTAAATGTTAAGTTAATGGACAGTTCCTATATTTTCCCCACCAAATTAGATGATTTTAGTTTTCCTGTATGCGACTTACGTCTCCGTGAAAATGCAATAGTTGACCACTAGATTTCTGTTCATTTCAAGTTCTGTGGAGGCTCTGAGCTGAAGTGAAGTGACTGCTTGGAGTTGATGTACGGGGTTCGGGTTCGATCCATGCGCTGTCCTAAGCTGTCTCTCATATAACCGGCTGGCAGGAGTTAGTCGATTGCGTGCTCTCTCTCCCGATCTCACTCACTGTAATGTTAGCAGAGTGATTAGTAAATCCTGCAGGAGTTCTTATAAGTGCTAACGATGTTTTAAGTTATTTTAATAAATGTTAAGTTTGATTTTAAACAAATTTTAAGGCTCTTTCATTTTTGCCACTTCCAGAGACACACTGCTGTTGAACTACTTCCTGAAGTGTGTAAGTAGGGTTGGTGGTCTAGACCTGCCCGTCAGTACAGTTCCAAGCAAGAATAGAAAAAAAAAATTTAAATCCACATAAAACGCTAAACGATAAAAAAAAATGTAATGTGATACTGCCTTCAGATTTTGGTTTGTATTAATAATGTTACGTGTTAGGGGCCAATTTGGCGTGTTATCGCCAGCGTGCGATGTTCAGGAGATCTCGTGAATTTAAAACCATGGTTTAAGCACGCTCACGCGGTTACCATGGAGAAAGTAATAAAATGCGGATTTGGGTTAATTGTTGGAAAATGGTTCAGTTGTGCGGTGTGGCATCACGGGTTTTGTTTTACGAGTTGAATAGGAGTTTGGAATAAGAATTCAGTTCAAGCTTTATCCTTGAGGAGATAGGTATTATTTAGGTATTTTATTGTGACGGGAGACCTTGGCATAGATTTCGGAGGCCTTGATATAGTTGTAAAAGGTTGTATATTTTCACTTGCTAACTGTTATATGTGTTCTTTTTAACTGTTATATGTGCTCTTTTAAATCACAAATTGTCAAGAAAAATACCTAGGAGCCGGAAATTGTTGAATCCCAGCGAAGATTAGCTGGAATTCTCTGGTCTACTGCTGTATCTTATTAAAAGAAGATTGTATGTTAGTTTTGCTGTCTATACAAATCCCTGTTTTTCAATTGTGGTAACTGGCATATTTAATTCATTTCTTGAATTCACTTGCTTCTCTAACTTTCCGTATCACGAATTTGGTACAATATTTTCTTTTTTGATATTACTACAAAGTGGTTATCTACTCCAGCCTCAACCATTCTCTGAACCCAGCGACTAATCTCATATCTATACAGGGTTCCGACCTATATCCGTTACATCCCCCCCCCCCATTAACTTCTAAACCGTGACAGCTTAGGCCATAAAGTTGGTGTCTAGGTATAGTAAAAAGGCTATGCGCTATTCGATAAGAAAACTTACAACGCCATCTATCGGGAAATTTTGGAATGAGCGTTTTTATCTGAAAAGCGGTACGAGATACGGGAAAAAAGTCAATTACAAAGTTGTTCAGCATTATCGACTTTGTAATTGACTTTTTTCCCGTATCCACAGGACTAATGAAGCTAAGATATTCATTTGCAATGGCTTTTATAATCTTGTTTTATACGACATTTAGTTCAAAGTTCAAGACCCCAATTTTTTTTTTTTGTTTTCACTTGAATAATACATCACTCTAATAGCATACTTAGCAAGGATATCAACGGAAGTGGAACTTATAAAACTTTATTTTTTAAAATTTAAAAATATTTTTACAATACCCTGAGTGCATCCAACTGAAGAAAATAACCTTCTAAAGTTATATGTTTACAAAAGTAGAATTCGGTATCAGAATTTGAAAAGTAGACCAGTCTTTTAAGATTTTTTTTTCTTAGTGTCACATCTAAAAATTAGAATTTTTGTTCCTGTCAGATATATAAAATGTCAAATTTGCTGAGTAAATTTGATACTGTATTCCAATAATGCATATGTATTGAACTAGCAAACTGAAAAAAATATGAAGAAAAAAAATTTAGTAATGTTCAATGTGATTCTATTGAAACACTTATGTGTAAACAATAATTTTAAAAACAATTATCTGAACAGCAGTGAATCTGAAATTTCTGTTTCGAGTGCTAAGAAATTTTTTTGATAACAAGAAATCAACATTTTTGTAGCAAAGACACCTTAGAAAGTAAAGACTTAGTAAGTAACTAGCCGGGCTTAGCCCGGCTATGCTAGGGCCCCACAAAAGAAAAAAACAGGCCCTTTTCAGGGCCATACAAATGTATTAAATTCCCATCAATTTTCATTCCCGTCGCTGCCGACAGATGGCTGCACCATACTGCTTGGAGTGGCCTGCTTCTCCGGTCGAGTGCTTTTTTAGAATTATAATATCTTTAAAACTACTAAAGTAACAGAATAACTACAAGCAGAAAAAGTTATCAGTTTTCAAAGCTCTTTCCAAATATGTAAGATTTATGTACTTTCATAAGAAAAGTATTACACCGATTTTCGACCAAAACAAAATGGCCGCCAAAATCACATTCTCAGGATGAGTGAGACCCGGAGACATGACGTTCACGTGACTCGACAAATACGTCTGTTACTTTATTTATATAGAAGACACCTTGCGCATATTAATACTTAAAACAGAATGTAGAAAATGAACATTTGTTTGGTCACGATTTCGAAAATTGTCATGTCATAAGGAGTGGAAGAAAGAAACGGGGACACTTTCCTATCTTCAGGATCATTTATTTATGTTGCTAAAAATGCCCTCCATTAGACACTATACAAATTTGCACTCTGGACTGGATTGTCTGGTCTTTTCGAGCTTCGCTCTCGTTTCACGACGCCATGGTGTTGAAAATCACGGCCAAGAAAATGATCATTTTTTTACGTTCTGTTTTGAGTATTAATGTGCGCAAGGTATCTTTTCTTACTAAATCGTTGCTGCTGACAGAGCCTGACTAAGGCAGGGGCATACGGGGCAGTTGCCCTGGGCCCTCACATTAGAGGGGGGCCCTCCAAATCGAATAGAAAGTTTATTTTACGTATCCTTCTGTAATTAACTTTTTTTAGATGTGCTATATCCCTTTTAATGGTGGACATAGAATTGTCAGAAAATTAATAAAATGGATAGAACGATATTTCGTCTGACCATTGGAGGGGGGGGGGACTTTATAGCTATTTTAGGTTCTAGTCAATTTTCTTGTTATATATCTATAATGAGGTGAAAAATTTGAATACCTCCATAAAGTTCGGTTCTTTATTACTGAAGTAGTGAAGCAGAGGGGGGCCCTCCAAAGAAGTTTTTCCACCGGGCCCCAATTAGGCTAAGTCGGGCCCTGGCTGCTGAACTACTTTGAAATTGACTTTTTTTCCCGTATCTCGTACCGTTTTAGAGATAAAATCGCTAATTCCAAAATTTGCCGATAGATGGCGTTGTAAGTTGTCTCATCGAGTAGCGCATTGCCTTTTTACTATACCTAGACACCAACTTTATGTTCTAGTCTGTCACCCTTTAGAAGTTAAGGGGGGTGTAACGGATATAGTTGGGATCCCTGTATATCTACCATAGCTTCCCTGCTGATTTTTTAGATTCAGGTCATTTTAAGCAAATCTTACTCAAGATTACTGAACCGGAAACCTTGCAGGAACCCCTTTGGACCTCCTTACTATCACTGTGAAATACCTTGACCTATCTCCGATAAATGAGCTTGAAACATTTAAAGGAAATCTTTTTTTTAAATATTTTAGATTATTGTTAAATTGAATGACTTGAATTTAAACTTTAATAGTTATATACACATCTTCAACAATGTTTTACAATACTTTATTGCGTATCTCATAACGAGCTGAAAGTTAGCATAACTGGTAACAATACTGGTGTTCATCATGTATTTCACGATCCCAGTTAATAACGTCATTTGTTCTTAATTATGCCATTTGAAAACAGTTATTTTCCCAGGTTGAAAAACTGTCTTAAATATTATTATCACTCGCGGGCATTACTACGATCAAATAGTTTATCTTCGTATAAAACAGTTTATATATAAAACAATTCTGTAACTGACTGACTGACTGACTGACTGACATACAACGCACAGACCAAACCGCTCGATCTAAAGGGCTGAAATTTTGCATGGCGATTCTTCTTATAGTGTAGGGGTGCACTAAGAAAGATTTTTGAAAAATTCTTCTTAGATTTTTCAAAATTAAATTTTTAAGCTACTTTTGTAACTTCTTTTAAGTTTGCATTTAAAATAATAATTTGAGGGTTATAAAATTTATATCGCGAGAAAGGTCGTAAAAATTCCTTTAAAATGAGATCTTTTTCGAATCTTTACCTCCATTTTCTGACTTTTGGGGATTTTTTAAAGATTATTTTTTAGAATTTAATTTATTAAATGTTGATGACGTGATTTCTTTTTCTGGTACTTTAAATTAATTTATCGCCACGTTCATAGCAACTAAATAAACAAAAAATATTTTTTTTTCTTGCTACTGCGGCAAACGATTGGAAATTATCCAAAAAAATATTAAAATACAGTAAAGGATATGTTCCTCAAACTGTACAATATTAACTGTACTATATTCTTTGGTATGTTCTATTAGATTTAATTTGAATATTATCTTCTACATTATTTTGTCTATAAAAATATCCCTTCCGAAATTTTTATAAATATATTTTTTCGTTTTTGTTACATCAATTGCATACATTGATCGTTGTATTTATTATAAATATAATTAAACATATTTTTGGCAATAATTGCATACATTGACCGTTGAATTTAATTTGAATGTACTCCGTAGCGAAGTACGGGTTTTCAGCTAGTTTACCATATATACACAATATATGTGCGTGTGTATGTATATATATATATATATATATATATATATATATATATATATATATATATATATATATATATATATATGTATGTGTGTGTGTGTGCTTGCATGTACATATGAATATATGTTTTTTTATATTTCGCTTCAGGTAAATATATGCCTTTCGTAGTAATGAAGAGACAGAAGAAAATAATACCTAATTTTATATTAAAAATATTTTATTTTATTTTTTTTTCAAATATTGATCAAAAGTTTATAAATATTGAAGGATATTAATATAAAATAAATATATGCATCTATTTAAAAATTGTATTTAATATGTATTCAATATGTATTCAAAAAAGATGGGAAAAGATTGAATATGTATTTAAAAAAGTCTTTCTAGATGCTTATAAATTTTTCTTAAAAAAAAAAGTAGATGCGAGACTAAATATATTATCAATCTCCTACTAGAACAAATGTTGAAAATTCCCTTCTTTCCTTAATAACGTAAAATAAATATCAATCAGTTGCATTTTTATCAGAATTATTTTGTACTGGTAATGTGGCATAATTACCGAACTACTAAACTGCAAAAATGCGGGAAATAATCCATTTTTAAACTTCTCGCTTTCACGACATCATGTCTGCATATTATATCATTTTAACAACCTTACGATGTGAAAATGCCCGGAGGACACTCAAAATCTGTCAATTAATGAAAATGTAACAAGTGTAAGTTTCTAAAGTGCCTCCCAACAAGCTCTATTTAACATGTTATTGAGTAGCATTTTGACGTGAAAAATATTTTGCCCCATTTTAAGCGTGATTCTCTGTAAATAGGATGCGTCAAACTTTCGCTTCTAAATGACGTATTACTGACATGACACTTACGTAAAGTAGTTTGCATACTTTTAAGGCTAATTTTAGTTTTTGCAGGATTTTATCATTTTTACTTTCAAAATTAGGACAATTTGGGCTTCTTAATTTTTAAGCTGTTTAACAGTGAAATAAATATAACTTATGTGACAATTATTATCGGATGATATAGGAAAAATGAAGCTAAGATATTCATTTACAATGGCTTTTTTTTTATCTTGTTTTATACGACCTTTAGTTCAAATTTAAAGACCCCAATTTTTTATTGTTTTGTTTTCACTTGAATAATACACCACTCTAATAACATACTTAGCAAGGATATTAACAAATGTGGAACTTATAAAACTTTATTTTTTAATACTTAAAAATATTTTTACAATACCCTGAGTGCATCCAACTGAAGAAAATATATAACTGAAGAAAATATATTATATATATATAATTTTTTAAACCAATGCAGAGGAACTTGTAATCAAACATCCGCCTATTCTACGCCGCAGTTATACTGTCCATTTTATTATGGGGGCACCATGTAGGCGGACAGCATTATCCCCTATGAAGGGACGATACAAAAGGAGGCATTTTTCGTGGCGCAACGCCGGGATTTGATCTGAGCACCGTCAGCACCGAAAACCAGCGCGCTGTACCATAGGGCCGCCACAAGCCCTTGTTTTGTTATTTATTTATTTATATATATATATATATATATATATATATATATATATATATATATATATATATATATATATATATATATATATATATATATATATATATATATATATATATATATATATATATATATATATATATATATATATATATATATATATATATATATATATATATATATAAAATACATACGACGATCAATGTATACAATTGATACAAAAAAATTTACTTATGAAAAAAATCGTTAGGGATATTTTTATAGACAAGATAGTGTAGAAAAAATGTTCAAATTAAATTTAGTAGGACATGCTAAAGAATATAGCACAGTTAATATATTACAGTTTGAGGATCATATATTTTACTGTATTTTAATATTTTTTGGATATTGTCCAATCGTCTGCCGCATTAGCAAGAAAAAAATTATTTTGTCTATTAGTTGTTATGCACGTGACGATAAATGTATTTAAGTACCAGAAAAAGAAATCACGTGATCGGCATTTAATAAATTAAATTCTAAAAATGAATCTTTAAAAATTCACCAAAAGTCAGAAAATGGAGGCAAAGATTCGAAAAAGATTTCATCTTAAAGGAATTTTTATGATCTTTCTCGTGATATAAATTTCATAACCCACAAATTATTATTTTAAATGCGAACTTAAAAAAAACTTTCAAAAGCAGCTAAAAAATTTAATTTTAAAAAATCTAAGAAGAATTTTTCAAAAATCTTTCTTAGTGCACCCCTACACACTAAGAAGAATCGCTATACAAAATTTCAGCCCTGTAGGTCCAGCGGTTGGGACTGTGCGTTGTATGTCAATCAGTGAGTCAGTCAGTGACGGAATTGTTTTATACACTGAAGTGCCACTGAATTGATAACAGAACAGCATAAACGGATGGAGGTGCTGGTTGGAAAATACTAAATTGCTGGAAAATTGGTTGGAAAATTGCTGGTTGGAAAATGCTAAATAAGGAAACATTTAATAAGCAACTACATTAAATTTACGAAAACTTAGATTAAATATTCTGGAGGAATAAAATATTTAAATGTAAAAATATTTTAAATGGATTTAGAGAGGGGGCATAAAGTACAGAATCAAAATAGATTAAAAATGATTGAAAATATTTTGTAATAAAACGAATTTGACAAGGTAGTTATAAATGTAAAGCAGGCAAACGAGAGCGATACAAAAGAAATTTGAATTTCGAAATTATGCAGAAATGTGATTAAAAATTAAATATTCTTACACTGAAAATAGTAAATGCGAATTTAAGTGCATCTGCCTATTGATTTCTGGCTTTTGAAATAAAAGACTTAAATTATAAATATAAACCTAAATCAGAGCCATAAATATAAATTTCTTGTTTCTTAGCGGTATCTCTTGCCTTCAGTTTGTGTTAATGGCAAATCAAGGCAATGTTTTAGCAGTGAATGATTACTGTTAACTGCTTTTAAAGTTTTGTTTTGTACTAATTTGTAACCAAACAATACATTTTCTGATACAAGATACAAGATAATTCAAGATAATTCATGCTACTCGTTTCCAGTCCTCTACACTCTGTGCTCTCTTGCCCAGGCAAGACGTGCAGCCCGATGGCGAGTATAGAGCAATGGTACTCTCGTAGGTCGACGGCTCCCGAAACCTATACGGTGAAGCGAGCGTTGCACAGTCCGTTTACTGACTGTACGACTGGCACCGTCATTAAACTGGGTGGTAATTTGAGCTAATGTTTGGCTTCGCTGGCTACGCACAATACGCCTGAGCCGTCTCTAACCATGCACTGTCAAGGCTAATTGTCCTTTGCCGTTTGCCCGATCGCTAGTTTTTTTTCCACCATCCATGTATTCTTGGTATACTCTTGACACTGTCGACCTTGAAAATCCTAGCTGTCTGACGATTTCGGAAATTGAATAGCCCATGCGTCGCGCACCTACGATTTGTCCGCGATCGAAGGCGTCTAAATCAGGCAGTTTACCCATACTGGCAATTCCAACAACTAATTCAGAACAACCACAGTACGCGCTATATATGCAGTTACCACAGCGCCCTCACTTGCGCATACATGATGCGCAGCGCTACACAATTTGCATAGGCTTTGCTATCCCTAATTCAGTGGCACTTCAATGTATATATAGATAAGTAGAATTCGGTATCAGAAATTGAAAAGTAGACCAGTCTTTTCAGATTTTTTTCTTAGTGTCACATCTAAAAATTAGAATTTTTGTTCCTGTCAGATATGTAAAATGTCAAATTTGCTGAGTAAATTTGATACTGTATTCCAATAATGCATACCTATTGAACTAGCAAACTGAAAAAATATGAAGGAAAAAAAATTAAGTAATGTTCAATGAGATTCTATTGAAAACACTTATGTGTAAACAATAACTTTAAAAACCATTATCTGAATTGCAGTGAATCTGAAATTTCTATTTAGAGTGCTAAGAAATTTTTTTAATAACAAGAAATCAACATTTTTGTAGATTGTTTTAACTTGTAAGGTCACATACTGTTAAAATGTTTTAAGCTACAGCACTTTTAAAATGATTTCCATATTAAGTGAGACTGATGTGTACACCACTTATCAGAGTAATATTTGAAAATCGAAATCTACATCATGCATACTGTCTTATCTGGTGTTAAAATGCGACTCTACCTTTAGTTATCTCATAATAAGATTTTCCTACTTTAGGATGCATATAAGCATTCATAAGCACGCTTGTACACTGACTGGAGACTACTTGAACCGTAAATAAATTCCTCCCCGTAGTTTAGGATTTGTAAGTCGGTGTTACAACAAACGCCCATGTTAAGGTTTTCCAAAGAAGTTCTGCTTAAAAAGGAAGATTAAAGGAGTTGTTTTTTTAATCCGGATATGGGATAATCCACGGAAAAATTTCGTTTCCAACAGAAAAAAATAGACGTGTGTTTCATAACGTATATTTCCGACGTGTATTCTCTCTTAGGCCGTCTGCACACGGGGCAACTCAACGAGTTTGTAACCAGTTGCGCCGTGTGCGTGGCTCCATTCAATTACATAGGTTGCGACTCATCACGGACTGGTTTGTGATTTGAGTGTGTTATCAGTTTCTTTTGAGTTGCTCCGTGTGCAGACGGGCTTAGTGTAATTTTACAGCAAATACCAGGTATTATGGTTTGAATTTGAAATCTATTTTGTTATTAAGAATTTCTAAAAATGGGTGAATTCACTTCAAGCGAAACATATATACAGTTACATTTGAGGGGGTGAGGCGAAAGTAGTCCATTTAATGGGAAAATCTTGACTGGCTCCAGATCCGGAATTCAGAACTGTTCAAGATATTTAACAAGCAGGGAAAATAATAAATTGTACTGCAAGTGTAGGCTTTTAAAATTGGCAAAAAATTTTATCATCACATCGTAGGACACATTGACGGATACACAACGTGAAAGAGATGCAGATAGGCCTATGCATGTAAAGTAACTTGAACAGCCGTACACTTTCCAAAATTTTTAAAACTCACTTTTAAACAATACAGTGCTGCATTTTGTAATGGTTTTAGTGCTGCAACAGGCATCAAAACCAGAAAAATGATTCGGCTGAAGTATTGGTGTCAAACTTACAAGAGACCAAAAATTAAATCCCAATAACATTGAGGGTCGACTATTTATTCCTAAAATTTTTCAGAATGGTTCTTTTCAATTTACCCTTAAAATGTTTCAAGGTGCAATGTGTTTTAATACTTTACAAACTGAATGCCAAATCAGTGTTGCCAACTTGAGGTTTTCCCCCCTAAATTTGGGGATAAGTTAGATGAAAAGGGGTGTTTCTAGGGGCCACATTTTTTTAGGGGCATTTTATGGGGGGGGAACATTTTTTTTAAATATTTTGTTCAATCGAGACGCGTTTTTTATTAGATTATAAGTTCCGTACATATGTCAAATGTAAATTAACCTCCATTTCATTATGTAAGTGTGTATTTTCTGTTTATTTCAATTTATCTCTCAAACAGGATGCCTATTTGGAACCAGAATTTCTTTTAGGAAGGTCTAGGGTGATCTCAAGTTGGTGTTAGGGGGAAACAGGGGGGTTTCGAGAGGGCGCTAGGGGGAGGCGCTTCGTTTGAGGTTGGCAACACTGTGCCAAATGAATCTGCGGACAGTTGATATTTTAGCAAAAAATAGAATATGTACAGCAGCTGCAACCAATATTCCCTGATGGCTATTGAGAATTCCCCCTGAACCAGATACTTCATTTGCCTAACTTTTTATCTATTTCACTGGGTTTTTAAATGATTTAGTCCACTCATATACAGGGTTTCCCCCTATATCCATTACACCCCCTTAACTTCTAAACACAGGACCCGGGGTTGCCTTTTTGCCCTTTTAGTTGCCTTTTTCGGGGTTCCACCGAAAAGAGAAAAGGAATGTTCATCTTTAATATCTTCGGAAGCGTAAATTGCAACACAAAAGTGAAGCAGAGAGTTTTTTGGTCAGAGCTTTGGAGGGTGAAATGAAGAGTTCTCAATGGACCTGAACCAGATACTTCATTTGCCTAACTTTATCCGTTACTCCCCCCTTAACTTCTAAACAGAGGGCCCGGGGTTGCCTTTTTGGATGGCGGATCTGTACTATCCATCCGGCACTCGTGGGCCCAACAATAATAACACTGTTAATCGAACATGGGAAATCAACCCTCGGCTGCGTATACAGGTTTTGCTACGTAGCGGCTGGTCTTCAGTTTCACGCGCTCACGGTCTCACGACCGGGAACCATTATTTTTTTTAATTAACTTCTAAATAGTGACAGCTTTGGCCATAAAGTTGGTGTCTAGGTATAGTAAAAAGGCTACGCGCTACTAGATGAGATAACTTGCAACCCCATCTATCGGCAAATTTTGGAATGAGCGTTTTTATCTCAAAAACGGTAGGAGACACGGAAAAAAAGTCAAATACAAAGTTGTTGTTAAATGTTTAGCATGTTTGTTTAGCATTATCGATGTAGTAAGAAAAGATACCTTGCGTACATTAATACTCAAAGCAGAATGTAAAAAATGAACATTTATTTGGTCGTTATTTTCAACACCATGGTGCCGTTGCACCAATGTGCGGCGAGAAATCCCGTCCAGAGTGCAAATGTGTATAGTGGCTAATGGAGGGCATTTGCAGCAACATAAATAAATGATCCTGAAGATTGGGAAGTGTCTCAGTTTCTTTCTTCCACTCTTTATGACGCGACAATTTTCGAAACGTGACCAAACAAATGGTCATTTTCTACAATCTGTTTTAAGTATTAATGTGCGAAAGACATCTTTTCTTACTAAATAGATGATGCTGAACAACTTTGTAATTGACTTTTTTCCTGTATCTTGTACCGTTTTTGAGATAAAAACGCTATTTCCAAATTTTGCCGATAGATGGCGTTGTAAGTTGTCTCATCAAGTAGCGCATAGCCTTTTTACTATACCTAGACACCAACTTTATGGCCTAAGCTGTCACCGTTTAGAAGTCAAGGGGGCTTTAACGGATATAGGTGGGAACCCTTTATATGACCATCCACACTGCCTTAAAAAATTTTGTGTAGTATCCGTAAATAAGTTGGTTAAAAAATGCCAAAGTATCTCATTTATTAATTTCCTTCTTGTCCCTTCTGACATTCTCTAATATAATTTTTTCTTTCTCAATTACAATTTTTTTTCCTTAATTCACTGAATGCCCTCCGATGATTCAGTAACGTAACCAGAAAAAAAAATTCAGAAGTTAGGACAAGGCATGACATGTCATGGACACGTGGTAAAAACCGTATAGACATAATGGATTGTAGTAATTGTTGACACACTGCAATCACCGTATTTGGTGAATACATTGTTAAATAAGGATCAACATTTCGAATGATGTCATAGTCTCTCTGTCCCTTAATGTGTCCCTAAACAAATTTCTTTAATACTATCTTCTTAAATTACCGACTTGAAATTTTCTAGACAATATCCTCATCCCCGATTTCACAATTTTTCATACATAACTGTTTCTTGCACAGTTTTATAACTTAACCGTCATGAAGAGACTCTTACCGGGAAAATAATCTAACAGCTGTTCCATAAACACTGCATTCAATGCTCGTATTATATGAAATGACTCACGCCGCGCTTCATGTTTGCTTTCTTCCAAGAAAGAATGCATTATAGTCCAAGAAACAGCTGTGGTGCTGATTTGGTATTCATAATTTATTGAGGAATTGCTGATTCATTGTTTTCAACTCGCTAGCTGTACCATTTAATATGACACCATATAGCAGTTCGCAAATAAAGATATTAATTCATCTTGTCTTTCAAAGAAGTTTAGGTTTGATGTCGTTCTCGTACTGTCTAAAGAACTAGATGATGAGTTAAAAAAACAGCTTAAAGCATGTAGCATGTGTTATGGGAGAAGCCATGGCATTGCAAAAAAATTAATGTTTCCATAATTAGCCTTTTAAGATGATAGATATTAAGGTGATATATTTTCTAGGAATCTCACAGTGAATGGTTATCACAAAAAAAGTATTAAATACGTTAAAAAGTTGATAAACGATTTGACATCAATTTAAGCGGATGTTTCTTCCATGCGGTCAGAGGGATGGAGGAAGGTTCGAGCCCTCCAGGGATCCTCCCTAGGGCCGTTCTGTCTAAACTAAGTAACACCAGGGGTGACGTTGACTCACCTGTATGGTTCTCCCAGCTAAGAAGTAGTCGACAATTTCCACAGTACATCGGGAAAATCTCAGTACAAGTGCCTCCGTATTAAAAAAAAAAGGCTGATTTATTTTAACTAATTGCTTATTTTCAATAACGCGGCGGGCACGTTGTCTTTCGACATTCTCCCGAGAAGAAGCATCCGCGAGAGACGTTGGTTGCTTACAATGGAGGCACTGTATAGGTGAACCCTCTGGTAACACCTCAATTTTGAACGAGCACCCCTAGGGGAGACATCTGGGGGGACCGTAACTTCCCCAGCCCCTGAAATCATAGAAGGACTTTCCCGTATACGGATTTAACATGCCCATATCCGATCTACACACGAAGGTATTTAATGGCGGTCGTCGGGTTTCGATCTGAGCACCCTCAGTACCGAAAGCCGACACTCTACCACAAGGCTACCTCTGGACCCTGGAAATAAAAGAGCAAAATAATAATAATAGATCTCCTTGACTGTTTTGAAACTATTTCGGACTTCCAATTAAAGAATCCGTGTTTAATGCAAAAGGCAGATTCTAACCACCTATTCCCTTTGTCATCTTCAAGCATGAGCGCGCAGTCAGCACAAGTTGTTTTTAATGCATTTCTTCCGATACCTTATTTTAGCCAAGTAATGTGAACAGTCGTTTCTACCTACATGTCCTGCCTTATTTTCCGACAATATCCTGCGTTCACAGAAATGCTATTACATAGTACAGATTGCTTTCCATGGATTGGTGATTAGAACGAAGATTAGGGGCTTTAGATAAGTAAAATAAGTGTCCAACAGAAATCTGATGTATTCGTTGAAAATTAACCACTCTGATGAAATGAAATGGTTTCGATCGATATGATGTCAAAACGATGCATTATTTGCGCTACTGCACTGTTAAAATCTTCTAATGCATTATGAGAAATCGACGTCGCATTCATAGAAACGTTATAATATGGATTTGCTGAAAATAGATACTTAAACATCTATTACCAGCTTATAAATAGAAAATACCTCGATAAATATATCATCAAACTATTGCAAAGCTTATTTTACAGTTACTGCGAAATTTTCGGCACACGCCATAAAAGCGATTTGATCGAAAAGCTTTGGATCAAATCACTGAACAGCTATGGCTTTTAATGATATCCGGATTTAAAATAAGGAATTCAGAACTTATCAAAACAGCCATTATTTCGAAATGAAAATAAACATTCCTCATATATATGAAGAAGATCGAAATAATAGGTCAATAGATAAAGGGAATGTTATATAATATACATTGCTTCATTATATATATAATCGCCGTTGTCTGTGTATAACACTTCCGGGCTGCACTCATCTTTCAGTTGAAGCCCTCAGTAAACAAACGGCCGGTTAGGCTTAATTTCAATTTCAGATGTGGATCAGAATTTTTTCTTACCTAAAAACTAATATTTTCTCCATCAAATCACGTTTGTTCAGCCTATTTTTCTATAAGACAATCAGAACTAAAAAAAAGGATGTTTTTAGCTGTATATTTAACAGTTTTTAAAAATCTGTTTACTTTTGCGATGAATTCTGAAAGTAAACAAACTTGAATGTGAATGAATCAAGTAGCTCAAGTATTCATATCGCGTAGTGAGCTGTAAAAAACTGGATGGCAGTCTACTACTCCAATCGCATGAAAAACTAAATAAATAAAAAATAATGAAAGGGTTTGCTTTTACAGGGTGTGGATTAAATGCAATATTGTTAGATAATTCGGGATATTTTTTAACTTTCATATTCTTTTTCCATTATGACGTCATTATTAGTATTATGACGTCAAAATGACGGGTTATCTTCTAGTTATATAATAGAAACTGGTACTTTGTAACATATAAAAGAGGACATTTTATTCCGAAAGATACTTAACCAGGCACTTATATAAGCCTAAACCGTTATTGGGTAAGATCTAATAGTCAGAAAAGAATTATGCTAGTTCACGTATAAAACTCATAGTGCAAAGGAAGCAAAAGTGTTAACACCGTAATTAGATTTACCTTGTCTGCATTCCTTTCTCTTTTGCCTCCGGAAGGAAATAAATAATTAGGATTAGGAGAAAGTCAACGAATTTGATTTTTTTCCGGGGAATTTCAGGTTGTTTGCGATGTTTATTTTGCATGAATGTTTATTTCGTAGCGCAGGGCTTCTATTAATGAATTCCATTTCCACGTTGGGAAAAATAGGAAAAGTACGCAAATATTTCATTATAAATAGTTAATTGAAGTGCGTAAATACAAAATTATATCTTTTATTTCTTTCACATTTTGTTTTTTTTAGCCATACACGGCGCGGGAATCGAAACGATTAAATTTGAAATACACCTGGCGCTGAATTTTATGTGCACACTGCATATCTGCTTTTGCATTGCTATTATTTCAATGCAAAATGTCTCCTTTGTTGCTTGAATAATTTTAATCTATTTTGTATATTTAAACTGATATTTTTCAATTCCTATTATTAGTTCACACTCTCCCTATATATATTTATATATCTTGTTCAAATTTTCAATCGTTAATAAAATGCTTTTTATTCATCCACTCAAGTTCAAATACATTTTTTTTAACTTGTAGTCGATGACACTTGATGTTAATACAGTTTAATTAAATGTAATTCATTAAATTTAAATTTAATATAATTTAAATTTAAATTTAATTTAATTTAAATTTAATTTAATTTAAATTAAATTTAAATTTAAGTTAATTAAATTTAATTCATAAATTAAATTTAATTAATTAATTTTAGTTTTATATGGGAGCCCTTTCAATAGGAAGAGACCTAGAGCGTCCCTTGCTCTTGAATGGCAATTTCCCTCTTCTTACTGTGTAAACGGTAGCACTGCGGTAGCGCGCGCTCCTCCCGTCCTGTAGGTTGCGGGATCGAATCCCCAACCTGGCAAACTTTTTCTCTCTCTTTCCCCCCTCCTAATCTTGCACAGTAGGCAAGGTTCTGGCAGGCAATCCTTTTTTCAATTCCTACTATTAGTTCACACTCAAATTTTCCTGTGTTAACCTAAGTAGGAATTGACTTTAAAAAAAAAATCATATTATAATCTTTTTATGAACGTATACAGTTTTGATTTGCAGTTCAAGAATGTGACACCCATAATTAATTCATTCAGTACATTTAGAGCCCATTCTTATCGGAACACTAAAAACACATTCTTTTTTTGGCCAAGATATGCTATTGTTGTTGTTTCTAAATGCCCCTGGCCGGAATTTGTTCCAGACCAGGTCCGTATAATCTATCTGGCTGAAGGGAGCGACTCCGGTTTATTACGGCACTACAAGGGTCGATTTAGTCAGGTACAACTCCAATTTTGACCGAGCACCCCCCCCAGGGGTGGCATCTCGGGGGATCGTACCTTCTCCCACCCTCCCTGGCCTTTTAGACGGACTTTCCAGTCTAAGGATTCAACGTGCCCATATCCGGCCTAGACACGGTGGTATTTAACTTCGCTTGTTGGGATTCGATCCGAGAACCCTCAGCACCGAAAGCCGGCTTGCTTGGCTAACTCGAGCTCTTATTCAAGAAATCAAACTATAAACTAAAATAACAAACTGATGATATATTGACTCTCTAGTTCAGAGTTTTTAGTCAATATGAACGGCTATTAAGGCGACAATGAACCATGAAAAACTATTTTTTTTATTTATTAACCAATTGCTATGAAATTTTGTATACTTATACAGTGTTGTTTAGAGATGGAAATTCTAAATTTTAAAAAAAAAATCAAAATGTAATTATTTAGGATATTAATTAAAATCAGTTTGTTAATTACTCTATTCAAAAATGCTCCATGCGCATCAATTTTTGTCTCAGATATCTAATTTTCTCTCAAAAGCTAGCTTTATATAGTTATAATAAAAGTTAGTAGCAATATTTGATTTACAGACCTATTTATAAAAAGTAGAAAAGAAATCGATAAAAATAGGTCATTTTATGCAAAATTTTATAAAAAAAAATTTTTTTACTGTAAAAATTTTAAGTTGTTTTAAAATAGTATAATGAATTGACTACTAAGTTTTATTCTAACATATATAAATAATCATTTTATGAAATTTTATGAAAATTCAAGAAAAATTATGACGCATGGAACATTTTGAACTTACCGAAACGACATGAAAACTTGTTTTGAGAAAATGCCATATAAAGTTTTAATTTGACTGACATTTCCCTTGTTTACGTTTAAAAAAAAATACTTATAACTCGGTTAATAATGATCGGATTAACATACTTTTTTTTTAATTTAAAGCTCATGATGAGTTTCAGAATCCTTTTTTGAAAAAAAAATCGTTTTGGGGACATATTTTTGTCAACCCGAAGGTCCATTGTGGCCTTAAACATTTTAATACTTTTTTTTAACAAAAAGTTGAGTTTCTGAATACATGGTGTTTGTTGTTTCCCAATGCGAGACACTTGTCAATTATGAAATTCGCACAAAATCTGCTAGAATTCTTCGTTGTTTTCAATAGGGGCACTGTATAGGTGAACCAAGCCCACCCACCCCCTGATGCCACCTCCATTTTGACCAAGCAGCCCTAGGGATGTCATATGGGGGGTGGGGGGAATCGTACCTTCTCCCACCCTCTCTGATATCATAGAAGGATTTTCAAGTCTACGGATATAACGTTCCCATATCCGGCCTAGTAGACACAAAGGTATTTAATTGCGTTCATCGGGATGTGAACAGAGCACCTCCAGTTTCAATCCCAACGAGCTACGCTTAGGCTATCTCGAACGAGTATGAATATATTTGGAAAATTTTCAAAATATTCCGATCACCACCGCTTTACCCCTCCCTTGCTAACGCCAGCAAGTGATGAATGGAATCGCACTTGAAACTCTTTCCTCCAAAACCGTGGAAATTACTTTCTATCAGCCTGCAAATGCACAGTTGAATACTTGGAATGGCTTGTGGTGGCCCTGTGGTACAGCGCGCCGGTTAACGGTGATGAGGGTGCTCGGATCGAATCCCGGCGTCGCGCCACGAGAAATGCCTCCGTTTGTGTTGTCCCTTCATAAGAAGGCGATGCTGGTCAACCTGTGTCGTGCCATCATGATAAAGAGGCCAGCAAAATCGCGGTGATAATAGGCGAATGTTTGAGGCTGCTATGTAGTAACCCATTGGATTCGCTCACCTCAATGTTAACCTGAGGAGAAAATTTGTCCACGGATTGCCGACTTGGATTCAAAGATTTTTTCTTAAAAATTGTACTCCGTCATAGTGAAACAAATTTTACATTTGTGTACATTTTTCGTTTTTTTAAAAAAAATGCACTTAATATTTTAAAATTTAAATTCTTCGGGGAAAAATATGGTGTAGTGTGTTTTAAACGCTCATAAATTCCTTCGGTGGACGAAATTTATAAAATGAATCCTGTAGCGCTTTTCAGAAAAGTTCAGGCTATCTGACAATACCAATTCTATTTGATTATCAGCATTTATGTGTCTGTAAATAGTTGACAAAAATATATTTTAAATGAAAAATTTGGGGGCAGCGCTTAATCCCCCTATAGAGTGATAGCCGTTACAATCCCTCAAAATGTCAATCCTGAGGGGAGTGGAATTCTCGAACTGTCAACTGGACTCCTCCCACCAGAAGAGTCTGCAAGAATAGGACAAGGGAAATACGATTTTTTTTCTTAGTACATAGCAGCCTTAAAGGGACAAGGCCTCCGCATTGGAAAAAAATACGTGGAAAGGTCTTCGTAGGGGCGTTTGTAACTGTGAACAAGGCATTAACAAGCGTTTGACTCTCACATTTGACATCAAGCTCAACTTAAAAGAAACACGCGAGCCCATTACACAGCAGAAATACAAGAACAGGGGTTGAAATCACAGTTTTGCATACGGTGAAATGAAGCCAACAGCCCCTACCATTTGGAAAGAACAACTAAAGAAACCTGTCATTATAAGTCTATCCTAAATTATATAACCTGAGATCTTGTCGGCCATAGACTCGAAATTGGGCTCAGCGCATCTACGTATTGTCTGCAGAAGGCAGTCTATTTTACTCTTTATCTTTGGGTCATTTTGCCCGAGTTCTGTAACATCTTTGCTGGCAAAAGAGAGCGGTAAGCTCTCGCACACTAGATATTTATGTTTTCCATTAATATCATTTTGGCAGCATTGTTTCATGATAACAGAAATCTATACTTATATATAAAGAGAGAGTGATTTTGTCCGTGGAGGGTAATCTCCAGAACCACTGCACCTATTTGAAAAATTCTTTCACCGTTTAAAAGGTACATTATTTCAGATGGACATAGGCTATGTATTATGTATATCTGATCAGTAGAAATAAAGTTAGGGGCTTAATCCTAACAATTTCCATTGTTACCGCTACTGTCCTCTACCGCTTTTTGTGACGAAGACTCGAAGGATCCTTAGGGTGGTGCTATCGCGGTGGGCTTCTGTTCTGACGTTAGGGGTTCGAAACTAGCCGTTCTCCGGCACGCCTTTTTCTTTTAAAAAAGGCGGAGGTATTGATAAAAGAGGAGGTATTGATAAATACAAAAAGGATTTTTGAAACTGGCAACGTTAAAGGGTTTATTGAAGAAAACTACATTTGGATCTACGCTTTTTATTGGATATTTAAGGTAAAAAAAGATTTACAATTTATTGGCTATCAACTGTAAATTTATTGGTATAATATTTTGTTCTAACATTGGTATAATATTTTGTTCAAACAAATGGTGTGCGGTTTCCGTAATTTAGGGATCCTCCCCCTTTCTGAACAGAGGGCCGCATCATTAAATTCACAGGCTTGTAAAAGGCAAGCGTCAGTCAAAGGAATTGTCGGGAACATGTGCCGCAGCAATAAATATTCGACTTAGTGAATTAGATAAAAAAAACATTAGCACTTCTATGTATCTCTACAACAAAAACTGACATGAAAGTACTCACATTACAGCACGGAAGCATGCTATTGCAGTCTTGATGAAAACCTTGACATAATTTCTACATGACTGATGGCACAAGTATAATACGAGGGGTGATCAAAAACTAAGGTTACAAAAGAATCAGAATCCAGTGAATGACCAGGTAGGTACATCCAAATTCTAATTTTGCTTATACCATTTGAAAGTGCATTAAACAGGGACTTTGCTAGCAACGCCTTTTAACATGTGCTCCTAATTTCGTCTGGTAGGCGGTAAGAGTAACAGAGGTAGGCGATATCAGGAACCGCTCTGGAGTTCCCTGGAAATTTCGATTTTTCAAATTTAGCTACATAACTTAAAACTGGCACCGGTTTTGGAGCTGGTTGATCTCAGGATACCAAAGGAAATAGTTCTTAGGAATGTTCTTTGAGTTTCCAGCCTAATCAGAAACTAAAATGGGGAAGAAATGTCGAAAAAAAGTTAGGGTAGGGGATATTTCGGACATTTGCCCTATATATAAACTTTCAGGCTATCTAAAACTGAATATTAAACTTTAAAAATATTTGAGGGGCGCGGTAGCCCAGTTGGTAAGAGCAGCAGGCCAGTGATCTGAACGTCCCTGCTTCGATGCTCGTCTCTGCAAATCTACCGCCGTGTTCGCTAATGGTGGCCGGGGCACGTAAAATAGGGCGTGGCTACAATGTCCTCCAAGTTCTCAAATTTACCTCTGGAGGTGCGGGGTCAAGTGTTCCGTTCTGGTCACTTGACTCGGTTCGAAATTACGGGGCGGGTCATTTAGCCAAGTCGGACTCCGACCCTTGTGGTGCTATTAAAAACCGGAGCCGTACCTTCATCGCCCATAGCCTTCGGGACTTGATCTGATGTTACTATGTCGGTCAAGGGGCATAAGCAACAACAACAACAACAACCAAAAAAAAATATTTTATTACCAATATTTCTGTAGCTGCAAAGAGAGTGAGAAAAAGAATTGATTTTAAATATTTCCTTTCGTTTGAATTTTCGTAATGCGTTGGGGGAAGGGAAGTGACCGGTAGCTATTTCTTGACCGCCCGTCCCAGTAGGCAGAACTAGTTGCTCCACTCCTCACGCGGAAAAATCCTCGAACTCTTACCAATACCGACCATAGGAACATGTGATTAACTGTGTTACCTAGGCCATCGCCTTCTAACACAGATATTTCATGAGGTTGACAACGGAGAGCGAAAGTTCCACCGAAATGAGAAAAGGAATGTTCGTTTTTTAATATCTTCGGAAGCGTAAATTGCAACACAAAAGTGAAGCAGAGAGTTTTATGGTCAGAGCTTTGGAGGGTGAAATGAAGAGTCCTCAATGGACGTCTCCAGGATCTTCGTGATGTTTCTCTGGTGGAGGCGGAGTCAATAGCTGTCTGAAAGCTGGTTTTCAGTTGGCAGGTAGAGAGAGGAGGAAGAAAAGAGTTTTCATAGAGAGAACCAATACCGTCCGAGTACAAAGCACCTTTAACCCTTTCAGGGGCAAAAACCTCCACCTTTTACACGGTGCGATTTTTTCCCGATTTTTTTAGCCTAAATAATCTTGAAAATTTTTCCAATTAAAGGTTGCAAAAAGTTTTTACTTCTTTAAACTGATAACAGATGGCAGTACTAACCATTTTTTCTGCTCATTTAACTGTAATACATTGAATGCAAGTGAAAAAAGAGACTAAATTTAGGCGTTTGCACTGTGCAAAAGGCGCCCCTCAAAGGGTTAAAGAATGTTACCTCTCCAATATGCATGGAGGTTAAACCTTATTTTAACTTTTCCCTCCGAAGAAAAATTTAGTGGTTTTCTTAGGCTAAAATACTTCAGTTAGTAGTTAGTTGGCCCTATAGCAAACTATTTCCATGACTATTTAAACGAATTTTAATGTTATGTCACACAAGTTAAAATAAAAAAAATTCTAATGAAAGAAATATCTAATTCTTTACTTGGTTAGTGATCGTTTTCCTCTAGTACGTTCCGTATGTTGCCAAAAAACATTCCAACTCTGACCTAATTTCTTATTGCAAGGTACACAATTTGAATAACTTAAACGAAACCGAAAAGCGTCTGACTAAGAAACTTCCACGGAAAACGAAATAAAGGCTTCCGCTTTAATTGTTTGCATCAAACAAAAGGAAGAATGGGACTAAGTTCACCGGATCTAATGTTCGAACTTAGACGTTTTTCTTAATTACAGGAGAATAGGTTTTACAAACAAACGATTATCTGTTCCGGAGATAATTTCCTATGTATATTTAACCAGAGGTATAGAAAACTATTCTGAATGAAAATATTTTTTTTTAAATTCCGATGAATTGTAATCAGGTAAAAAATATATTGTTTCAAGACCTGAAAAAGATGGTACGTTTGAGAAGGGAAAATTAGAATTCACATCTCAGTTAGGACTTTAAAACTATATTATTATATTGGATACTAGCTGAAAACCCGCACTTCGCTACGGAGTACATTCAAATTAAATACAACGGTCAATGTATGCAATTAATGCCAATATATATATATATATATATATATATATATATATATATATATCCTATATATAATAGCCGTTGTCTCTGTATGACACTTCCGGGCTGTACTCATCTTTCAATTGAAGCCCTCAGTAAACAAACCGCCGGTAAGGTTTAATTTCAATTTCAGATGTCGATCAGAATTTTTTCTTACCTAAAAACAAATATCTTCTCCATCAAATCAAGTTTGTTCAGCCTATTTTTCTATAAAACATTCAGAACTAAAAAAAAAATTGGATATTTTTAGCTGTATATTTAACAGTTTTTAAAAATCTGTTTACTTTTGCGATGGATTCTGAAAGTAAACAACAAACTTGAATGTGAATGAATCGCGTAGTGAACTGTAAAAAATTTTTTTTAACTTTCATATAAATTTTTCATTATGACGTCATTTTTAGTATTATGACGTCAAAATGACGGGTTGGATGGCAGTCTACTACTCAAATCGCATGAAAAACTAAATAAAAAAAATAATGAAAGGGATTGCTTTTACAAGGTGTGGATTAAATGCAATATTTTAGATAATTCAGGATATTTTTTAACTTTCATATACTTTTTCCATTATGACGTCAAAATGGCGGGTTACCTACTAGTATATATATATATATATATATATATATATATATATATATATATATATATATATATATAAGTACGACGATCAATGTATACAATTGATGTAAAAAAAAACAGTTTGAGGAGATCATATCTTTTATTGTATTTAAATATTTTTTGGATAACGTCCAATCGTCTGCCGCATTAGCAAGGAAAAAAATATTTTGTTTGTCTATTTAGTTGTTATGCACGTGACGGTAAATTTATTTAAAGTAAAAGAAATCACGTGATCAGCATTTAATAAATTAAATTCTAAAAATTAATCTTTAAAAACTCACCAAAAATCAGAAAATGGAGGTAAAGATTCGAAAAATATTTCATTTTGAAGGAATTTTTATGATCTTTCTCGTGATATAAATTTTATAACTCTCAAATTATTATTTTAAATGCAAATTTTAAAAAGTTACTAAAACAGCTTAAAAATTTAATTTCTAAAAAATCTAAGAAGGATTTTTCAAAAATCTTTCTTAGCGCACCCATACACCATAAGAAGAATCGCCCTGCAAAATTTCACTCCTTTAGGTTCAGCGGTTTGGTCTGTGCGTTGTATGTCAGTGAGTGAGTGAGTCAGTCAGTCAGTTACGGAACTGTTTTATATATATATATATAGATTGTAATACTTTAACACTATAAGAATGTTTCTAAAGTACTCTGTATAGTCTATCTTTCAATCTATTTGATTTTGATTAGATTTTTCTCTTTCCGTAACAGGTTAAGTCATATTTTCTTTAGATAATTTTTCAGCTGATATTTACAGGTGATGTGAACTGTTTTCTTCTCTATAATTTTAGCAAAACAGATTAAGTTTGTGTCGGCAAACACAACCGTTCCATAGTTGTATGTAATCTAGATGTGAATGCATTTACTTAATGTGTTTTATGAGCCTTTGTGAATAAACATATGCACAAAATTGGGAATATGCACAAAATACGAGCAATTAAACGTAGATCAGAATAGTCTAGAAAAATCATACATTGCCTATCAATATGAGAGTATATTTGCTAGTAATCTTCTTCTATTAGTATTCAAAATTTCAAAATTCATATAACACAAGAACGAGAGTAACGTACATGACACCAAAATTCATCTCCTGCGCTGATCAGGGAAGAAATGGGTATAATCAGTGAGAACTTCAGCAAAGCTAGGAAACAATCAAATTTTCTAAGACTAGAACAATAACCCTTGTATTGTATTTCAGAAATTTAGATACATCATTCTACGTTCTTGTATAACATTATTAGAACAATATTTTGCTTATTAAGCGTGTTTACTACATCTTCTATATTGGTTTGTTTTTCCCTCCTCTAAATTGTTTCTATACGCCCGTTAGCTAAAATTATATTTATTTATTTTTTTTACAAACAGATTCTACATTTTCGCCTTTTTACTGTCATAGAACGAATACAAGGATGGTGGTATTCAGGTGATTTATAACATTGGTTCTATTTTTCATTGTTTTCGTAATTATTTCATCTCTCTGAACCTCTGAATTCATTATTATGGATATTTATATAATGCCAATTTACATTCTGTAGAAATTACCAAATTTCAATGTCGTATTTCATTCAATTCCACCCAACTGAGCGAATGTAAAGAATTAACAATTCGATATACCATCTACGATAAATCGATGTAGCAATTTAAATTGCTCGTTGTTCAAATCATATCATATTGTTTATTTAAATTGCTAATTAAATTGCACATATAATATCCACTTTTAATATCATATTGTAACATATCAGACCTGAATACCCTTACCATACTGGATTACTAATTTCCTTGATTAAATTAGCAGTTATAATTTTTTCAATGTTGCGTATTTCTATAGTACCTTGTTGATTTTATTTTCATTTTTAATTCAAAGTCCTCAAGCTTTTCATCTGGTCCCTACAAAGCTTTTTTTTATTTCAAAACAAGTCACGTCACAGACATGAAATGATTAAAGATATTTATCTTTAAATTAAAAAAAAAAGTTTTATAACTTCTGTGGATTGATTCTCTCCATTAATTATATTTAATTCATAACAACATCACCAAAGAAAAACACCCAGCATAGATCATACCGAACAGGACTGGGTTTCTTGGTTACAAATATAGCTTATAATTAAAGTTTAAATAATGCCAGATTATAAATTACTTGCACACGACATAAGATTATTAAAAGGCTGTTATGATAGCCGAGACTTTACAAATCCCTGAAATCATGCTTCGTTTCCCTTCCGCCATCAAATACACACGCTTTTGGAACCTGAGCACTGCTATCATTAAAGTAATTCACCCCAATTAAAGGGACAATTCGTCTGTTTAGGCTCTGAAAGTGGCAGTTAAACTCCTTTATTACTTTGGGTTTAAATTTTATCGCCCAATAAATTCTCTAAACTCACCGTTGAAAGGGAGTATTTCCCTGAACTGTCCTTGACAAGTTAAATGCCAATTCAGGTTAGTGGAAAGAGCCATCTGGCGGGATTGATTTAAAAGTAATCTCTTTCGGGACAGGAGACTAGCAATTCCTTTGGTATTCTAAACCGTTTCAAAGGAAATCAAAGCGGTTTAACCTTTTTCCTAAGGTGCAGTCCCTAGGCTGGAAGCATATACAAACATTTCACAAATTGTCACATTCAAAAGTAAAGCTTTTTTTATGTGAATGAAATTAATTTTTGAGCTTTACTTTAGAACACAGATCTAGATATAAGAACAAATATATCACATCACACTCTATGGCACAAATATTAAATATTCAGTGTTTCCCTCAATAACAATAGCCACATGTAAGAAAATCATCCAGAAATGTCAAATGTATTCCTGTACAAATGATATTTCTGAGTAGTATATTCAAAGATATCAAATGCTGAACGAAATAGTGCCTAGTTTCACAGTTTTAGTAGAGAATAATATATTTTGATAAGACTTTATACTCATATATTTTGAGGTTGAAATTAAATTGGGACAAAGGCTATATTTTCAAAATGCTAGTGTACTAAAATCCTTCTCCAATTAGAGAGGAGACCGAACTGATTAAAAGTTATTTTATGTCATTCCAATGCAGTATTTTTATTGACATTTCATGGAAGTTTTATAAGCCCATACCATACAAAACCATCAATGTAAATGTGAGATTCAATCCTCGGTAGTCAATACCCAACTTTGCTTTATTGCTCTGCGATGGACATTGATCTGGATGTTAGAATTTATCGTCGATGATTAAGAATTCCCTGTATTAAATGTCCACTGGTGTATACTGAATGAAAAAGTGAGTGGTTTCATATTTTAAGCGCACAGTATATATTCTAACTGTTGTAACATTTTTCATTCAGGCAACTGCACGTTTAGTCACATATTTTCACTTTAACATCAGACTGAGATTTAATGAATCACTTAAAAATGCTATGTGACTAAGATACTATTCAGTATTAGACACAACGTAAAAAAATGACCAGGAAACTTATTAATAGTTATTTTACACGACTCTGTTTTGATGATGTTCCATGGAAGCCTACGAAATCCATACCAGCTGACGTCTCAGGGAAGTGTAAAGGTGATTCACCCTGACTTTCTTATATTCCATTGCGATGATTATTTGGTTCAAAGTCAGCCTTTACCGAGAAACATACAAGGTGCGCCCATAAAGTAACCTGACAATTTTTTATAAATAAGAAAAATATTGCTTACCTTCAGATAAATTTATCTCCTTCAAAATAATCGCCAAAGGAGTCTATACAATTTTTCCAACGTTTCTTCAAGACATCGAAACACTGTTTATAGGCGTCGGAGCTAACCGTTCGCAAAATACGCGTAACATTTCATTTAATATCCGAGACGTTTTCAAATCTCTGTCCATTCATGGATTTTGCGTTTTTTTTATTTCAAAGGACTTATTCACCACAAAATTTTTCCTGAAAATCAAACAATTAATCATTATTTTTACAAGGAGGTGCTTTTTCGATTAAGAAACAGGATAAGGCGAGTTAGGAAGGAACTGTTTGAATCTGGTCAATGGTTTCTTTTACACGATAATGCTTGGCCCCGTACAGCAATTTCTGTACAGTAATACCTTGATAAGCATTCAATTACAGTGATGAATAACCCACCATATTCTCCACACTTAAATCCAGCTGATTTTTTCCTTCTTTCTGAAGCTTAAGATGGCCATGATAGGACAGAGATTTGAAAACGTCTCGACTGGATATTAAATCAAATGTTACGCGTATTTTGCGAACGGTTAGCTCCGACGCCTATAAACAGTGTTTCGATGTCTTGAAGAAACGTTGGAAAAGTTGTATAGACTCCTTTAATGATTATTTTGAAGGAGACAAATTTATCTGAAGGTGAGTAATAGTTTTCTTATTTATAAAAAATTGTCCGGTTACTTTATGGACGCACCCTGTATATTAGCAGTGCTTTCCTCGGTGCCGCCTGTGTTGTATAACGGCCAATAGCGTAAACTGCGACCGCGTGTGCCTCCATGTATAGGCAATGTATTTAATCTAGTCTCGTAAAACGTGTTCAAACTTGGTACTTCCTTACACTAAGCATTTATAAGAGGTAGGCAACGACACTAACTCTGACATACAAAGAAAAATGTTCTATTACAGTAAAACGTTTAAATATCAATTGTACTTTGATAATGTCAAGAAATAGAATACAGGGTGTCCGGGCTAAAGGTATCCAAAAGTCATGACTTTTTTTTACGGAACTATCCATTAGAATTTTTTTTAAATTATTTAAATAGAAAAAAACATCTCAACGAGTTTTAGTACCAATCGTATATTTCTATCATACTATCATAGATTTCGATGTGTGCACATTTTATAGCACGCCTAACGTCTAAAGGGTAATCCAGTTTTCTTCAAGTGTTTCGTAGTATATCAGGCGTTATTAGACTTTTTGCCTGGGTATTCCTTAAATCTGTTGTGTATAATCAAAAAATTGAAACTGTGGATGAGCTGAAGAAGCGTATGATTCAAGCAATTCGTGTAATAACTCCTGATATAATACGAAACACTTGGAAGAACTGGATTACCATTTAGACGTTAGTCGTGCTACAAAAAGTGCCCACATCGATATCTATGATACCATGATTGAAATCTATGATTGGTATTAAAACTTGGTGAGATGTTCTTTCCATTTAAATTTTTTGGAACGAAGTTCTTTTTCGCGGCTTACAGTAGAGTGAACTGGCAGGAATCGTCACGTAACGAAAAACCGTTATGCCCCTTTCAGAAGAGCTTTTTCTCAAGGACTCTGTGGCTGAATGGTTATCGCATCGGACTACGGAGTATCGGACTATCGCACTACGGAGCGAGAGGTCCCTGGTTCAGATCCCCGCACAAGCACTGGCCGTTTCTATTCCCACACATTCTGGGAATAGCACAGTATATATATATATATATGTATATATATATATATATATATATATATATATATATATATATATATATATATATATATATATATATATATATATATATATATATAAATATATATAAATATACATATATATATATATATTATATATATATATACATATATATACATATATATGTATGCATATATATATGCGTATATATACACTGAAGTACCACTGAATTAGGGATAGCAAAGCCTATGCAAATTGTGTAGCGCTGCGCATCATGTATGCGCAAGTGAGGGCGCTGTGGTAACTGCATATATAGCGCGTACTGTGGTTGTTCTGAATTAGTTGTTGGAATTGCCAGTATGGGTAAACTGCCTGATTTAGACGCCTTCGATACCGGACAAATCGTAGGTGCGCGACGCATGGGCCATTCAATTTCCGAAATCGTCAGACAGCTAGGATTTTCAAGGTCGATAGTGTCAAGAGTATACCAAGAATACATGGATGGTGGAAAAAAAACTAGCGATCGGGCAAACGGCAAAGGACAATTAGCCTTGACAGTGCATGGTTAGAGACGGCTCAGGCGTATTGTGCGTAGCCAGCGAAGCCAAACATTAGCTCAAATTACCACGCAGTTCAATGACGGTGCCAGTCGTACAGTCAGTAAACGGACTGTGCAACGCTCGCTTCACCGTATAGGTTTCGGGAGCCGTCGACCTACGAAAGTACCATTGCTCTATACTCGCCATCGGGCTGCACGTCTTGCCTGGGCAAGAGAGCACAGAGTGTAGAGGACTGGAAACGAGTAGCATGAATTATCTTGAATTATCTTGTATCTTGTATCAGAAAATGTATTGTTTGGTTACAAATTAGTACAAAACAAAACTTTAAAAGCAGTTAACAGTAATCATTCACTGCTAAAACATTTCCTTGATTTGCCATTAACACAAACTGAAGGTAATAGATACCGCTAAGAAACAAGAAATTTATATTTATGGCTCTGATTTAGGTTTATATTTATAATTTAAGTCTTTTATTTCAAAAGCCAGAAATCAATGGGCAGATGCACTTAAATTCGCATTTACTATTTTCAGTGTAAGAATATTTAATTTTTAATCACATTTCTGCATAATTTCGAAATTCAAATTTCTTTTGTATCGCTCTCGTTTGCCTGCTTTACATTTATAACTACCTTGTCAAATTCGTTTTATTACAAAATATTTTCAATCATTTTTAATCTATTTTGATTCTGTACTTTATGCCCCCTCTCTAAATCCATTTAAAATATTTTTACATTTAAATATTTTATTCCTCCAGAATATTTAATCTAAGTTTTCGTAAATTTAATGTAGTTGCTTATTAAATGTTTCCTTATTTAGCATTTTCCAACCAGCAATTTTAATTGAAATAGTTGCCTGAGTGTTTCCATTTAGTGTTATTAATTTGAAAATTTATTTCTTTCTTCTAAAATATTTGCTACATCGATAATTTCGTCATTACAAATCGACGAATAATTCTTAAATATTTAAGATGTTCTAAATTCATTTTTTCCTTCCATTATTCGAAACGACATATTGTAATTTTCATTATTTCATCCATGCATCGGCTTTTTTTTTTCTTTAAGCTGATTCAATAATTACCTCTCTTAACCTGTATCTTAAATCATTTTGAAAGAATGAGAAACATTTTTTTTATCTGTGTTTAAATTAATCTTTTCTTTCTAAACACGAAGGTATTAAATTACATTTTTCTCATTTCGCTTTTCTTTGTCTAATTTTCTCATTCCATTTATTTCTCAGATAATAGGTATTTAATTTCCTGAGTGCCTGCTGCCAACGGAGAGTTACCATAAATATATTAATTTTAATTTAAATAAAAGATTACTTCTCTGCTGCCATTAGAATTCTAATCTAAATTTCAAAATGGATATGAGGGATCATTTCGTACTTCCACAGTAAATATTGATATAAAAGACAGGCTTGCTTAGATGACGATTCAAGTTTTGTGAAATCTAACAGTTAAGTCAAGAAACCACAGTTTTTCTGTAAAGGTTCAGAAAGAAACTTAATAACTGATTATTTTTTGTAAATGAAAAACCTTATATATTAGACAATGAGAAAAAAATATTCGTAAGTTAATGTTATTAGATTAAAATTCTGTGACACTAAATTCTTTTCCATTTCTCTAATTTAAATAAAAGATTACTTCTCTGCTTCCATTAAAATAGTAATCTAAATAATTTCAAGATGAATATCAGGCGCCATTTCGTACTTCCACAGTAAATATTGGTAACAAAGACAGGTTTGCTTAGATCATGATTCAAGTTTCGTGAAATCTCTGTGGTTGCAGTTAAGTCAAGCAACAGCCTTTTTTCTGTAAAGGTTCGGAAAGAACCTTAATAATTTGATCATTTTTTGGTAGATGAAAAAATTACATATTAGGAAATGTGAAAAAAAAACCGCATGTTAATGTTATTCCATTAAAATACAGTAAAACTTAATTCTTTTTCATTTCGCAAAAGATTTTTTTCCATTGTTTACACTGTGTAATGTCCATTTAACTGTATCTTTTGTTTTTTCAAAGTAAAGTTTAGGAGGAAATTGCAAAAGTAAACTGAAAAGTTAATGCAGAAAGAGAAATTTTGCACGTTTACTTTTAAATGTTAATAAAAATCTGTTTTTCACATATACTTACTACTGGTAGAGCACTGGTGATATTATTTATTAAAATTTAAAGTTAAATAATTACTTTTATCCATAATGATTTTATTTTAGTTTCTGATATCATAATGACGTCAACAATCTCTACAAGGGATTTTTTGTCTGCAGTACACGTTAAGTACACCATACGTTAAGCGAAAAAATTATAATAACAGGGGAAAAATAATACAAATATCAACAGTGTTAGAAAAAATACAAGTCAAAAATTTTAAAACTAAGATAATATATAAAAATTTGGATTTAATATTTAAATACGGGCTAAAAAAATTCTTGAATAAATTCATTATTTTCCTTTCTTTGCTGAGCGTCGCTAAGGCATTGCTAAATTACAAGTTTTATTGGAAATTTTGAGGGGCTTAAAAACATCAGAATAGCGAATTTGTCAGTTTGATAACAATAGCATCTTAGAGCAATAATATATATAAAAACCCACTTCGAGATTTTAAATACACATCAAGGTTTTAGGCCTTGTTTGTATTGCTTCCGCAGCTGAGCGAAGCGTCGGCGTCACTCGCAAATAAATATATTTTAACAAATATCAAACCTTAATAATTCCGTGGCTGTTAGTTTGAGGAATAAACAGGAAATTAGTTTGAGAGCCTGTGGTTAAAAATACTTTAATACGAATATAACGCTGACGTTATGCTCTTGTCCAGAAGCAAAGGGAACCATGCCCTATACTTAACATTTATTGTTTAATCTCCCATTGTCAAACGTAGCCAGGTAGTGTTATATTACTCATTTTACAGAAAATTTTGGCGAAATTTAGAAAGGCAGAAACTCAAATTTGTCAATTGCGCTTGGGTGCGAACATGTGTGTAGGTCATGATATACTCTTTATTTACAAATTGAACAAGATATTCCTTTTAAAAAAGTGTATTCCCAAGAAACTTGCTGGAATGTCAATCGACTATCTAAATAATGCTGCATAAAAAGCTTGATTTAAAAGGAAAAAAACTTTTAACCTACACCAGACTTTTAACCTACACATCTGTACAGACCAATTTTTAACCTACACATCTGTACAGAATATGATCATCTTTCTGACCGGAAACTTAAACTATTGGTTTCCATTTAGAAATAATGACCAATCGGAGAAGACTTAATGTCAATCGACTATCTAATAATGCTGCATAAAAAGCTGGATTTAAAAGGGAAAAAACTTTCAACCTACACCAGACATCGGTACAGAATATGATCATCTTTCTGACAGGAAACTTAAACTATCGGTTGCCATTTAAAAATAATGACCAATCGGAGAAGACAATGCCAATCGACTATCTAATAATGCTGCATAAAAAGCTTGATTTAAAAGAGGAAAAACTTTTAACCTACACCAGACATCTGTACAGAATATGATCATCTTTCTGACTGGAAACTTAAACTATCGGTTGCCATTTAAAAATAATGACCAATCGGAGAAGACTTAATGTCAATCGACTATCTAATAATGCTGCATAAGAAGCTTGATTTAAAGGGGGGGAAATCTTTTAACCTACACTAGACATCTGTACAGAATATGATCATTTTTCTGACTGGAAACTTAAACTATCGGTTACCATTTAAAAATAATGACCAATCGGAGAAGACTTAATGTCAATCGACTATCTAATAATGCTGCATAAAAAGCTTGATTTAAAAGAGGAAAAACTTTTAACCTACACCAGACATCTGTACAGAATATGATCATCTTTCTGACTGGAAACTTAAACTATCGGTTGCCATTTAAAAATAATGACCAATCGGAGAAGACTTAATGTCAATCGACTATCTAATAATGCTGCATAAGAAGCTTGATTTAAAGGGGGGGGGAAATCTTTTAACCTACACTAGACATCTGTACAGAATATGATCATTTTTCTGACTGGAAACTTAAACTATCGGTTACCATTTAAAAATAATGACCAATCGGAGAAGACTTAATGTCAATCGACTATCTAATAATGCTGCATTAAAAGCTTGATTTAAAAGGGGAAAAACTTTTAACCTACACCAGACATCGGTACAGAATATGATCATCTTTCTGACAGGAAACTTAAACTATCGGTTGCCGTTTAAAAATAATGACCAATCGGATAAAACTTATCTTGATCTGTATGAAAAAAATACATACTGTAGTAAACTGAATATGACTGAAGATTTAAAATCAGTTATGACCAATTTTTAAAACAAAATTGATACGTGGTCTCATATTTCCTTCAGGATGGCAAAAAATATTTATTCGTTATAAAATATTTGTTGCATATTTAAAACAATAATTTTAAGACAAAACATGAGGTTTTATAGTTAAGACGGTACACAAGTTGAATTCGTATATCCTCAATCTCCATATGAGGCGGTAAAAGGCAAAGTGACGTAAGTCAGTAAGTCAAGTGGTGTAAGTCCAAAGCGTTTTACTGCAAAAACTACGAAAAAATCCACTATAAATTGAATAAATTATAATCGATAATAATTATTATAATATTACAAATAATAATTATTTGCAATTCCACCATAAATTGAACATGGAGATTACATTTTTGCCCTTAAATAAAAAAAGGGTGAAAATGTGACTTACACCACTTTGCCTTTCAGCGTCTCAAATGTATGGGGAATTTTCATTCGTAATTTCTCTCATTACACCTGAACAAGCGTATATTTTTGAAAAATGTTTATTTTATTTGAAAGTAGGTTATTGATACTTTACTAAGCAAGATTAATCAAATTATTTTTTCCTGCATCACTTTTGTTTAGGACACGCAAACTCTTTTGGATATATTTTTTAGATTCTTTTTACATGCTTTTTTAAAAATGTTTAAATGGTAATCAGTGTCAATAAAAATAAATTTTAAATTAGTCACATACCGCTTTGTGAAGTTCTATTGGCCTGTTATTTTCCTTTCAAAACCACTGAAATCGTGTTAGCATCAGTTTCTCGATTTTTTGCAGTAGGATATCAAGTATTCATTAAACACTTTAGTTGTATCAATTTGTCTCAATTGAGACCATCTAAACGTGTTTTTTCCTTGGAATATCCTCACCCATGTTTTGATAATAAAGATGAACAGTGGTTTTAGGTTAACTCAACTTCTATTTGTGAAAAATATGATCTTTTAAACGAAGGTTAAAGTCTCTCGAAATACAAATATCATTAACATAAACTTTATAACTAATAATAAGTTATTTACTACGCCAAACCGCCAAATACCCTCCAAAACTTGCTCTCCAGATAATATTGCACTTAATAAATACTTTTTGCAGAGTACTAATACAATTGCTTCGGATTCGAAAGGTACATAAGATTTTTTGGAGTGTTTAACAAGCTGACAAGCTTTCTCGTTTGTTCATTTGCCTCTGTTTCTAATTGTCTACTAATTTAATAACGTTTGAAAGTATTCTTCATTTAGTTCCTTTTCTTTTCTATGAAAAGTTAATCAGTTAAGAGAAGAACTAAACACGAGCTGAGCTTTTGATTCATAAAACTCGGAAAATCGTATAAATGGCATTCATTGTTTTCAATTAAAACAAATAATTCGAAACACAACAACCATATATTGATAATAGGAGATAAATAATTCACTTAGATTTAAATTTACAAAAATTTGCAAATAAATAAATAAATAAATATATATATATATATATATATATATATATACGTATGTGTGTGTGTGTATCCCATGGCTATTTTTGAAACTGTATTAATATATTCTATTTTGGTGTTTGTTACTTATATTTTTCAATAAATGAACAATATCAAAAACGGGGTAATATTTGATCTAAAATTTGACATCTTACTGACATAAATTTAGCTCTCATTTAATATTGAAAAAATGGAAAAATAAAAATTGTAAAAAGGGTTCCCCGACATTCTAATCTCGTTTCCGAGGGTGCTGCATACATAAAAATGTTGGCAATCCCTGATTTAAGATATGAAAAATGTAACACTTTAATATAAATAGTCTTCTCATTTAAGGTATACATGAAACGTTTTAATGTATGCTCACGAAGCTATAATCACAAAATGCATTGGTACAGTGTTATTTCAGTTCCTTTTAAAACAATTTTCTTTTAAAAAAACTGCCTCAATATAGTCCTTTTATTCCTTAAATCCTCAAAGGTATATATATATATATATATATATATATATATATATATATATATATATATATATATATATATATATATATATATATATATATATATATATATTTTATATATATATATATATATATATTATATATATATATATATATATTATATTTTATATATATATATATTATATTATATATATATATATATATATATATATATATATATATATATACTGTCTACCAATAAGTATATGGACACCCACGCAAATGACGATATAGGTGGTCCTGATATACGTCACGCCCTCCACCGTTAAATATCGTATAGGAAACAACGCTGGCATTAGTCGCTTTCAAGATGCCACGAAGTGCAGAGCTATCTGATATAAGCTATTGAAAGGAGTAATCTGATTTCGAGAAAGGAGTAATACAGAAATGGCCGATCCCTAAGGGACATATCTAGCGAGCTGAATTACCCAAAATCGACAGTGGCCTATGAGATTCAGAAGTGGAAGGTGATCGGGATTGTCAGAATGTAACCCGAGTCGGCAGACCTATGAAACTAGGAGACCGACGGGAGCTGTCCATAGAAATTCGGAAGAACCGCACAGAACCAATGGCCCACATACTCCAGATGTTTCAAGAAGCATCCAGTAGTGTTGTCTCTATGAATACCATCCCTAAGGAAGCATATCTGCTTGGTTTTCAAGGTCGGGCTGCCGCCCATAACCCTTTGATCACAAAATCCAACCGCGCTGTTCGGTTAATGTGGTACAAAGCACTAGGGATGCGACATCGATGTCGATGTTTTAAACATCGATTTATTGAAGCCGATGTTTTTTTAACATCGATGTTTTGTACTCGATGTTTTACGTTGTCTCGATGTTTTTTTTTAATGTAAAAGTATCTTAAAAAAAATTACCACGTAGCATAATTTTCAAACTCAGTAAATGTAAGTCTGAATTCTGAAAAGAACGAATACAAAAGGGGGAATGACTCCTTAGCAAACAGACAAATGGCAATTAACAACCAATGAACCAATCAGAGCGCTTGGAATGTTCCTGACACTCCAGAACTTTCCATGGCGTTTTATTTTACAAATAGTACATACACGAGTGCATCCATTTAAGTTTTTTTTTGTTCTGGTTTTATATAAGTTGACGTTAATATTATTAGTAAGATGCCTCCCAAAAGTACTCTATGGAAATATTTTTACAAAACCTCTGACAAATTGGCGAAAATCCCTCAAAACTTCTGGCAATACCACGAATTTATCTGGACATTTGAAGGCAAAACATGGAGGTATTTACAACGAGAATTTTGAGTCATCAATGTAGTCCAAAGCAACCAAGTTTTTGTCATTTGTGTCTGCCCAATCAGAGAGTAAAATTAAATCACCCCCTCCCCCTACGACTAACGGAAGTAACATTAATGTTAGAGATTACTAAAACAGTTTTAAAAAATGGATGTTCTAAAACATCGATGTTTAAAAACATCGATGGTTTTTGGGCGATGTTTTATTAGCATCGATGTTTTAATATTGAATATCGATGTTTCAAAACATCGATGTTTTGTTATCGATGTCGCATCACTACAAAGCACGTCGAGAGTGGACCGTAGATCAGTGGAAGCGGGTTCTCTGGAGCCATGAATTCAAGGTCCTGGAGCCATTAATTCAAGGTTCACCCTCTACCGTTCGGATGGCATTGTCTGGGTCTAGCGTCTGCCTAGAGAACGTCTCCTGCCAGAATGCACTGTTCCCATGGTAAAGTTCGGCAGAAGTGGAATTATGGTCTTGGGATGTATCTCTGGTATGGACCAGTGCCCTTGGTCCAAACTTATGGTAATCTCAATGCCGAAGCCTAGTGCACTATTTAGGATGACAGTGTGCGTCCTACGTTGTGACAGTTTTACGGGTTCGACCCATGCCAGCTGTCATGTTTCGAGGTCCACCATGGATTTGAATGGCGACAACGGGGTTGACCGAATGGACTGGCCTGCCCAGAACCCAGACCTGAATCCTATCGAGAACCTCCTTGACGAGTTGGATCACCGAATTAAGGGATGCAAAACCGTCCAAAATTGGTGTGAAGGAACTTACATGTCTTCTCCAAGCCGAGTGGAAGAAAACACCACTAGTTCTCATACAAGGACTTGTGTAAAACATGCCAGGAGGGTTGAGGCTGTAATTGCCTCTCGTGGAGGCTCTACCAACTATTGATTATGAATAAATTTTGTTCCCCTTTTCTATGGCAGGTGTCTAAATGCTTATTGGTATATATAGTAATGTTTTAAATAAGCTTATTGAATAAATACAGAATATACATATATATATATACTATATATATATATATATATATATATATATATATATATATATATATATATATATATATATATATATATATATATATATATATATATATATATATATATATATATATATTCAGTTTTTATTCAGTAAGCTTATTTAAAACATTACTTTCTGAAATATAATAGCCATCTAGATTATAACAAACACTCTTCTAACGCAACAATCTTAAAGCTCACCATTTCACAGAAATCGTTGAAAAGAATATTGAAATATTTAAAAATATTTATAATTATGCATAAATATATTAAATCTGTGCTAATTAATTGAAAATTTCTCGTTAACAACAGAAAATCCCCAAGGAATTTTCCATATAGTTTTAATTGATAGAGCTAACGAGTTTCCGAGTTTTAATCGCTAAGTTTTACAAATATGTATAAAATAACGCATCGCAGGGGAAAGGGCATAAAATATTTATGACTGTCAATTATGTTCCTCTGCTCTTAAGGACTTTCGTACTTGTCATTAGAAGGTTTATTGTCAAAAACCTCTCCAGAGACCCATTAAGATATTTTATAATATTCTTTGCAGTCATAAATGTTCACTACAGCTACGAAATGTCATGTTCTCAGTTTTGAAGGGACTTGATTTTCCCGGATTCGAAAGACGAAAACAAGAAAATACAAGAGAGCTTCAGTTTTTATTCTATGAACGGGAGATGTTTTGGGAGGGAAGTGTTCAATTACTTTGCTGCAAAAATTCCGAGCTCTGGGAGAAAAATGTCGTCTTCGTGACCAAGTCATTGTGTCTGCGTGAATGCAGAAAAATTTGGCTCCGTTGAAAGTGCACCAATGGCAGACACAAATTACTGCTCATTAAGGATATTCTCTAAAAGAAATTCCAATTTTAGAAATGTATTTAATTTTTTTTTCTCCTAAGAGGAAAAAAATAGTTATTTGAATTGAAGCGTGTAATATTCATGTTTCCCTGATATATTTAAGTTTCTGTTGTAAATTTCAGTTTTATTAAAATTCCATGGTTAAAAACATTAAAAGTTGTAAGAAATCCTATTTAATACAATTTTTAATTTAACTCTTACACACTGTTAGCTACATACTCTCTTTTAATTACGTACTTCCAGTTTTGAAGTACA
>OU015496.1:202850526-202915526 GCA_907164885.2 Dolomedes plantarius | reverse complement strand
CGATATTTTTCGGCAACGTTTTCTGAATTATAATATGCTCCCACCTCTCTCCAGAGTAGCTGATGTCCGGAATCGCTGGTTAGACTGAAGCGACTCCCATCAGTTAAGACCACCGTGCCCCATCGCTGGGCAGTCTAATCTATATGGTTTTTACACCATTTTAGATGGTGACCCTTATGTGTAGGCGTTCAAGGGAAGGAAATGGTCCGGCCGTCGGACGAATTGACCACCTTTATGTAAATGTCTGGCCACAGTGAAACGCAACACTTTGCGTCCTGTGGCCAGCTGCAGTTGCTTTGCAATATTGCTGCCGTCTGTCGCCTGTCTCTTTTGGTTTGTACGACGATATATTGGTCATTCTTTGGTTCCATTTTCTTTGTGGTACCACCAACGATCTTTCAAACAGCGGTGCCTGTTCCTTTGTAGGTTTTTCCACACACGTGAAACAATGCAACGGTCGATACCAAACTCTTCGGCTACACTATTCACCCTGAGCCCTTCTTCAACCTTACCAGTTATTCTACTACGCGTAAAGTCATCTAATTGTGTGCTACTAGACATTTGCATCACCTTTAACACAATAACAATTAACTTTAACTTCTTACAAAGACGAGCACACTAACTTTCTATTCCCTAACATTTCTCATAAAAACACCTCTTATCAAGTTCAGCCCTGTCACGTGCCGTTCAACGTGACTACTTAGAAATTTACATATGCGTCATCTTTCTACTGATCAGGAGTCCTTATGTAAATCGCCTGTAGCTTTTGCGTTTCATTTTTCGGGTTTAAACCAACGAAATACTGTCGGTCCTTAAGTTCTGCACACCAGTGTATTTCAGCTTGGAACAGAAGGGGGGGGGGGAGATATGTTGTTGATTTGTGCAATATTTCAGCTTGGAAGAGAAGAGAGGGGAAGATATGTTGTTTTACTTCGTATTTCAGATTTTGAGCTGGATTTCATAATTACTTGGAAATCCTGTAACCACAAGGGATTTCAGGGTGTAGTAGCAGCATTTGAAACTGATTTACTTTGCGATAATAAATACCGTTATGCATGCACAATTTCCAGCCATGTAAGACTTCTATAAAGTAGGAATCGCAGAAAAAATGGCCTACGTATATTTTGTTCATATATAACCTATGAAATTGTTGCTTAAAATGCGATATTTTGGACGGAAAAAAAGGTTGTATTATTTTAAAACTTAATTTTTTCAAAGTGTACTAGTTTCTGTTTTTCAAATACAGTTGGCTCTCTGTTTAACGACTTTCAAGGGACCGTGAAAAATCGTCTTTAAGTAGAGATCGCCCTTAAACAAAATTTGTGAAAAAATAACATTTCCCATAACGTCGGAGGGGCCGGGACTGGGAAATATAGTCTTTAAATTGAGATCGTCGTTAAGGAGAGCGTCGTTAAACAGAGAGCCAACTGTACTATCTATCTACAAGAATAAAACAGAGGATGTAATCAAGATACTAACGAAATAACACATCTCTACTGTAACGTCCTCGGTGGAAAATGAGACTCACGAGAGACAATTATATTACACAGAGCTTGTATTAAACCAATAAAAATTTACAGTATGTGCAAGGCAGAGAGTCTAGGCTCCACTGCATATTCGAGGTTCTATAGGAACCAAAATATCTTTTACAAGTCTCTCAACAGAGATGTATCTCTCCACTCGTAAAAATCGGGAGCCGTGATAGCAGTTTTCAGGCCTTCGGCCCGCACAGCGCCCTTTCGGCATCGTTTGTGGACGGAAAGATCCGAGGCTCAATAAAACAGCTACTCTCTCCGGTTGCCTTCTACGCACTACTTTCTTCTTTTGTTTTTTCAGCCAACTGGCCGGGGGGGTTGCAGGAGCGACCCACGATAGATTTCTTGGAAACGCACATTCGTAAAGGGAGGGTTTTTGCTTGGGGGGGCCTTTTCCCCGAAAAGGCCCAAGACGTAACACTACCGAGTTGTAAAATAGGATGTTTCAACAGACCAAACAGGATATCTTGGGCCAAGCCCTGAAGTGAAGAGAATTTTAGAATTAATGGATCTATCGATTAGCTATCGGGTGCAAGAGAATTCACGGCTTGGGAATCTGACTAGATTGCTATGAGTTCAAGCATTTCAATCAGTACCATTGAAAGGTAAAGCAAGATAGATGTTAAAATATAGAAAACTTGTGATGTTTCAAATGTTTCTTTATATTTATTTAAGCTGCGAAACATGGGCTTATAATTTAATTTAGTTTTAGGAACGAACAGAAACAAAAAAAAACAGTAAATGAGAATGAATGGCTTTAACCCTTTGAGGGGCGCCGTTTGCACAGTGCAAACGCCTAAATCTAGACTTTTTTTCAGTTGCATTCATTGTATTTCAGTGAAATGAGTAGAAAAATGGTTAGTACTGCCATCTGTTATCAGTTTAAAGAACTATAAACATTTTGCTACCTTTAATTGGAAAAATTTTCAAGATTCTTTAGGTTAAAAAAAATTGGGGGGGAAAATCTGCACTGTGCAAACGGGGGAGATTGTTGTCCCCGAAAGGGTTAAACTTCTTGTTGTTCACGATTTTAGTTTGGTTATATACTTTATTAGACAATTATGTAAGACATTACAGATAATAAGTTAAAGGGTGTAAACGAAAAGAAAGAAAATCGACAAAAATGTAAAATTAACGAGCAAGAATGGCTCTCTAGTTCACTCTGTATTCCAACGATACAGAGAGACTGGCTTGGTCACAATCGGCAAGAATTTTTATAAACTTCTTTAAGGGGACAGTGGACCTTCAAACCTAACTTTTTTTGTTTTGAATGGATTTGCTTGAAATTTGAATATGTGATTAGTGCCATAGATATGTAAAAGTGGTTAAAATTTAAAGATGAAATATTCATAATGTATGAATTATGAATTATTAATTATATCAAAAATGGACCTAATTAAAAATGTTCCATGCGCATTTCTTTTGCATATATTATGGTCATTTTTATTTACAGGATGCCTTATAGAACTAACAATGAAACTTATTGCTTATTTTAAGCATTCATTAAAAATATAAAAAGAAAAAAATAATAATAATAGTGAAAACACCCTTTTTATGACTCAAAATACCTATAAATCATCTTTTCAAGTACAAAATTTAGAAATTCTGAGCTACGAAGCATAATTATTTTCAATAAGATTTATTTGATATACAGTTAAGTATATAAAAATTAAATTTCAAAGCAATACGATAATAAGAAATGCGGCCGGACCAGTTTGAATATTCCTACGACACGAAAATTTTTATTTTGAGAAAAACACATTTAAAGTTATTGCTATTAGTAACCACATAATATCTAAATTAAATACAAATGCCTATAACTAGGAAAGTAATCACAGAAATTAAAAATTCTTTTTGCAACACATTCCTACTCGCCCGTAGTTTCCCAATTCAACAAACTAAAAAAATCGAATTTTTGGACAAATTTCTCAATTTTGAAAGTACACTGTCCCCTTAAGTTATAAAAGATATTTAAATTTTAAAATTTTATCAAATGTTACATAATATTTTATTATGAAAGTTATTAAATTTCTGAGGGCAATTCGAATAGTAGGTTATCCGAGCTCACTATGGATTCAATAATTTTTGAAATACACTGAAGTGCCACTGAATTAGGGATACCTACCTAGTAACGAGTTGGGCCTCCTCTGGCCTTGATAACGGCTGCCACACGACGAGGCATAGATTCAACAAGTTTCTGGAAACGTTCACGGGAATGGCTTGCCAAATATTGGCTAAAGCTGTCCATAATTCAGTAAGGTTCTTTGGTGCTGTGTGATGGCCTTTCACGCCTTGTTCCAAAACATCCCAAAGATGCTCAATAGGATTTAAGTCTGGGCTTCTAGGTGGCCAATTCATGACAGAGAAGTCAGAGGAATGCTCATCCAACCAGCCAGTAGCCAACCGGGACTTGTGAGAGGTACAGTTGTCTTGCTGGAAAACTCCATTACCGTGCGGATAACAGAACAGCATAAACGGATGGAGGTGATCACCCAGCAACTCTACGTACCGAATTACATTGAGGGAGGTTGGTACACGCACCAAAGATCCCAAACTGTGCCACGAAAAAACACCCCAGACCATGATTGAGCCACCATGCCCTTGTACAGTTCCAGCCAGGCATGCAGGATCCATGGCTTCATGAGCCTGACGCCATATTCTCAGCCTCCCGTCGGCGTTAAGTAGTCGGAATCGAGACTCATCACTCCATGCTACTCGTTTCCAGTCCTCTACACTCCAGTCTCTGTGCTCTCTTGCCCAGGCAAGACGTGCAGCCCGATGGCGAGTATAGAGCAATGGTACTCTCGTAGGTCGACGGCTCCCGAAACCCATACGGTGAAGCGAGCGTTGCACAGTCCGTTTACTGACTGTACGACTGGCACCGTCATTAAACTGGGTGGTAATTTGAGCTAAAGTTTGGCTTCTCTGGCTACGAACAATACGCCTGAGCCGTCTCTCACCACGCACTGTCAAGGCTAATTGTCCTTTGCAGTTTGGCCGATTGCTAGTTTTTTTCCACCATCCATGTATTCTTGGTATACTCTTGACACTGTCGACCTTGAAAATCCTAGCTGTCTGACGATTTCGGAAATTGAATGGCCCATGCGTCTCTCACCAACGATTTGTCCGCGATCGAATGCGTCTAAATCAGGCAGTTTACCCATACTGGCAATTCCAACAACTTATTCAGAACAACCACAGTACGCTCTATATATGCAGTTACCACAGCGCCCTCACTTGCGCATTACACAATTTGCATAGGCTTTGCTATCCCTAATTCAGTGGCACTTCAGTGTAGTAGGAAGCATCAACGATATACCTAATGATAGCATTGCGGCAACAAAAATATTAGCCCATTTGTATAACACCTTCAACTGCTACATAAAACTCTCCGGATTCTCGTTCAAGTTTTTTATTAGAATTTGAGGCAGATAACTATATCAATCCTGTATAAGTAATTGAAGGCATAAGTAAGAATTTGCAAATACGCGAAACGTTATTACTTTACAAATTACAACCTTGAGCAACTACAGGATGTGTTTGTTCTCTTTTTACGGTGACGGCTCAATCCCAATACACGGTGCCGCATGTTTTTTTAGATTTTCGCCAAATTGGCGATAAAATGCCAAATGTGGGTTGTGTTTGTTAAGTGCTTTTCAGTTAGCCGTTTATTGCTATGTTGGTTAAAGATGTTGTAAATGACGCACTAGTCCATGGTTTCTTACATTCGAATCGGATGATATTTTTTGAATTTTTGTGGGTAAGCTTTGTTTTACTGACCGCTACAGCCAGCGGAAGCTTTTCTTACTGTACTGCAGCCAGCGGTACGTAGCGAAGCCAGCGGCTGGGGATTTTCTGTAATGATTTTAGACGAATGCGTAACGGAGCGTTGCGGCGTGGAGCAAGGGTTTCTGAGCAAAGCGAAGATCCCGTGTGCGCCTACGAGTTTCATAAAGCCAGCGGTAAGTTTGTTTTCCAATTTAGTTGTTCTTTCTTGGTTGCCACAACATTTGTTTACATTTCGCAGTTTAAGCCTAACAGGTCAGCGAACGGGATTTTGGCGCGCCAAATTTTCGCCAAATTGGTGATGGTACCGTGTATTGGGAATGAACCACGGTGGCTAATACTGAGAATTTCCAAAACCAGGTTTCTCATCTGATAAAAGAAGAAACGGACATCGGGCGTGTCAAGCAAGTCATCTGTTTAAACGAGTGTTAATGGTCCCGTGCAAGGTGGGAAAAAAATGCAGTGGTCATGACGAAAGGCAGTTAGTTTTCTTGGTAGCAGATTTAAGTTGCCAGGTAAATCTGAATAACACTTGGGTATATGTTACATGGTGGATTAGAGAAAATGACATCTGTTCCGTTGACAGCAGCTGTTGGTCGATGCAGTACATTTCACCAAAATACTCCATAAAATGTAAATAAATGCATCATGTAAGTAATTTTTTAATCAGGTCTGTGAAGAACGAATTTGATTAGCTGGAATTTTCTCACATCCCAGGAAGCTTGCCCTGAAATACAAGGTTCGATTCCCGTTTCTGGAAAATTCCCTTAGTGATCGTTATTGCAAAAAAACTAATAATGAAATCTAAATTATTTCGGCCAGTAAATTCGCAGCCAAATAAAAGAATTTTGAAAATGCGTTTATGAAAAGATAATTAACAATAAAAGAATTTTTATTAAATTGAAATCCGGTGTCTAGAAGAGGGGAAACGTACAAATGAAAGCTCTCACAAAACATTCCTTTTTGCCCCGCCAACTGAAAGGAACAATTAAAAGCATTTCGGACTGTCACTTCAGGTAACTCCAGTTTGAAAATTCAAGAGGAAGTATTTCGGATAAATGTTATTTGTTTGTAACTGTTTTTAATTATATCTTCGCCCGAAGAGAAAGAAAGAAACACATAATTACATGAGATTAAAAGGATTTAACAGTTTTTACGAAATGGAATATTCTTTAAATTGTAATTAAAATTACAACTTTTTTAATATCTCTTTTTATTTCACTGTCTTTTTACTTGCATATAAAACTATTATATTCCGATGCAATTTCTTTGAATAATTTGGATTAAGTGATTAAACTATCAGTTTTTCTCTAAATTGAATATGGAAATAATTTTATTAATTTTTTGCTAAACCGACAGAGAAAAAAATATTGGTTGAAAGAAATAAAATACAGGTTGTAAAATTTAATCCGTCAGTATTTAATTAACTGAAAGAAAGGGCTTTAAATGGAACTGAAAACTATTGTTTAGCCTTTTTCTTACGGGGTGGGATAGCATGTATCCTAAGAATACGGGTTCAAGAATGAATAAATATATATATATATATATATATATATATATATATATATATATATATATATATATATATATATGTATATGTATATGTATATGTATATATATGTATATGTATATATGTATATGTATGTATATATATGTATATGTATATATGTATATGTATATATATATGTATATGTATATGTATATATATATGTATATGTATATATATATGTATATATATATATATATATATATATATATGTATATATATATATATATATATATATATATATATATATATATATATATATATATATATGTATATATATATATATATATATATATATATATATATATATATATATATATATATATATATATATATATATATACTCCATTCTAGTATTTAAATTCTATTTCCTGAATCCAATCCACAGTAATATTAATTTATCGCTTTAAAACCCTTAGCCACAGAACTTCCCATGAATCGCATGCCTTTGCATTTCTACACGTGTATACGTCTGGAGAAAGGAGTGCGCTCGCATCGCGAGCCCCAAAATCTGCTTATCCTACATAAAATAGACACATGTTTTTTTTCGCTTCTCGCGTTTAATGTTGAAAGGTGATATTTACTTCAGAGCCATCTTCTGAAATGGACGGATGTACTTTTGTCTCTCTAATAAACGATTCGACCCGACTGCTTCCAAATTTAATTTTTTATTTAATTTCTCCAAAATTTAATTTTTTATTTAATTTTTCATTTAATTTTATTTTTATTTAATATAATCCAAATTTAATATGTATGTATATATATATATATATATATACTATATGTATATATATATAGAAAGATAGATAGATAGATAAATAGATATATACTTGTCTCCAAAGAACATTTTTCCACATGTCCACAGTCCAATGACGGTGACCTTTGCACCAGTGCAATCGACACTTCGACTTCTGGGGAGTGATGTTCGGCTTGTGAGCGGCTGAACGACCATGAAATTCCAGGTTTTTTAACTCTCGAAGAACAGTCCTGCTGCTAGCACTAACGCCTGATGAACTTTGAAACTCCTGAGTGATTTCAATCAACGAGGACTTGCGATTTTGTTCCACTACCCTTTTCAGAGTTCTACGGCTGCGTTCACTAAATTTTTTTCGGCCTGCCACTTCGTTTTTCTGCAGTTTCACTGCCTCGGCGTTTCCACTTCACAATTACATCACTCACAGTGGATTTCGGCTTCTGTAGGATGTCCGAAATTTCCCGAACTGATTTCCCACAAAGGTGGAATCAAACTATAATGCCACGATCAAACTCACTAAGCTCCTTTGACTTACTCTCGTTGACCAACAAACGCGTAAATATTACCTGGCAAACTACTACCAACACTTTTATAGCTTTCGGTTACGCATCAAATTACGTCACCTGCCAGATCCACTTCTTTAGGGGGGTGTCCGGATACTTTTGGTCAGATAGCGTATGTATATATATTTATTTTGAATTGTCTGCAATCGCTGGATATGGGTGTCGGCCGCTGAGACCCAAACAGGCACGGCGTACAACAGGATCGGACGCAGTACGATTTTATACAAGAGTAGTTTATTATCTAAACCCATTTTATTCTGGTACAGGAGGTGGGCGATATCCTTAGGGGCTTTAAAAAATTTTGTAATGTGATGTTCTATATTTTCTTCCACGTCAGTCGACTATCGAGGTAAATTCCTAGGTATTTGCCCTCTCTCTCAAAGTGAACCAGGTGATCGCATACTGTGACTGGAGGAGGTGGAATTCTATTGTAACTGAAGAAATAGCTTTAGTTTTTGAAGGACTTAACTTGAGCCTCCACCGTTCGAACCATCGTTCAAGAATTCCAATATGTCTCTATAAGAACTTGTGAATGCATTTAACATTAGGATGCTTAGCTAGTATTGCCGTGACATCCGCAAACATGGCTAGTGTAGTGAATGGAAAGTGAGGAATGTCGTTAGTAAAAATACTGTTAAAAAGGATAGGTGCTAACTTAGAGCCATGAGGGACTCCTGCATTCATTTCGCGCAGACTAGAATATGATAGTGCATGGCGGACTTTAAAGGATCTGCCGAGAAGGTAGGAGTGTATTAAGTGGATAATTGAGGCTGGCATTTTAAGCTTAATAAGTTTGTAAATGAGAGCACTGTGCCAGACTCGGTCAAAAGCCTTCTCCAGATCGAGTAATATTACTCCAGAATGCATCCTGGAAACCATCATAATTTATATGTATTGATTTTTATGATACAATTTATACCTTTTCTGAAATGCAAAGTTAAATAATAAATGCAATAATTTTAAAAGGTGCGCCCCCCCCCCCCCCCCCCGCTAACCTCCGCTTACACAAAGTGGCCCCCGGGGCAACACAATTGCCCTCCCCTGCTCTAAGGAGTTGCTTGGAATAATTATTGGAATCTGGTGTCTGAAAAAGCTAAATAAAACAGATAGCATCAAACGTACATGTATAATTATTTACAAAAAGTAAGTAAAGTTTTCACTAATTTTACTTGGGTAAATGCAATTAGGTGAAAGAACACTAATAAAAAAATGGAGATAGGAAATCAAAGGGGAAAAAATCTGAGAGAGCATTAAAAATAAAAATTCTTAAAATGTTAACCCCATAGACTCAGTGCAATGCAAATTAATAATAATAAGTGTAAAAATATTTTAGACATCCTTGATAATTCCCCAGAATACATAATTAAGAATAATACCTTTTTTAAGAAGAATAATCTACTCTATTGTATTCCTAAATCTAACTGTCAACATAATCCTGAAAGACTTGTTATTTTAACCTAAAACCCTAATTTCTGAAATCCTTAACCTTCTTGCGTTGTTGCAATGTAGCATACACCTAAGGTGTTCGGGTCAAAAATGACCCAAAGCGAAATTTTCAATGTTGTATTACAGTCACATTTGATTTATATTAGTAATATAATTATGTATTTAGTTATCATTTTATCTACACTTTTATGTATTTGTATATCCTTTAACATTGCTTTACAGGTAAGTTTTCATAACCATAAGGAAGCTTGAATTTAATGAACCACTCTGTATTTATAAAATAAAAATGCCGTAATTCGATCCTTCAGCCCTGGAAATCACTGTAAACTTTCAAATGGAATACAATGTAGCACAGATTTTTCCTGCATTTATTACATATATTTTTTTACATTTGTTTGATAAAACAAGAAAGTTCACACCTGCGTATATTATTTGTTTATTTCGGAAGTAAAATTACACATTAACGAAATATATATGAAATATTTAGCTTACATCCAACAATACAATTTTGGACGCTTGAACAATCAATGAAGGAAAATCACAGAAAATTTGTAAATTCCTTAGCCTGTAAGTTGTTCCGTTTATATACAATTGTTACACACTTGAATGTAAAGTTTCTTACAAGTAAACTGTCTACTCTTGGAACACCTCACAGGACTTTGGTTTTCAGTCTGTGTGCATAAGCGACATCCTCCCATTTTGCCAGTAGTTGCTACATTTCCGGATTCTTCAGATTGGGGTTCAGGTTGTCCTGAGTTTCGAATACTCATTGTCAATACTCGGGCAGCCCTTGCTCTTGGCAGATTTTTTTTTTCCTTCAATGTGGTGGGTAACCAAAGTCATGCCCAGCTCCTCAATGAAGATTTTCCTTTTGTGAAATGAGTTCGTCTTCCATTCTGGGTTGATCTTGATGAATAATAAAAATGCCTTATACTCGGAAAAGTCTAGGATGTTGGAGAAAACTACGATGGACCATCTATTGGTCTTTCTCAGACAGGAATAGTGGGAGGCTAGTTTATCTAAAGTCTACTCCTCCTTTGGCGCTGTTATAATCTAGAATGATTTGAGGTTTTTTTGTGTCTTTATCTGCTATCTTTCTGTGATAGTGAAGAGTACTCTGGAGGACTACGCACTTGCCTCTTTACTGGCTATACGGCTGTATGTTCCAGACAAATTGGTACCGTTGTCACAAACCACCCAAAGTTTTATGCCATACTTGGCTGGTTTGCTGGGCATGCACTGGCGGAAGGGGCACTTTCCTCGGAAGCTACCAATTGTCCATCCTCAGTAACGTACATTTCAGGGTTATACAACATAGGCAAAACTTCCCCACCCCCCCACTAGTCCCAAAGTTCTCTTATGGCTGCAAATTTGTCGGTTACCCGTCTCCTTGGTCGGATGTGCTTGTCATCAAATCGAAGAATCTTTGATATGATTTTGAATTTTTATATGGCCATGGTTGCCCTGAAGATATCCCGCCCCGTTGTGGCATCCCACAGACTCTCTGTAGACTCATTACGAGATTTTTATACCCGAGACAGCAGCAACAAGCCTATAAATGCTTCCAAGTGAACGTTATTCAAATTCTTCCAACTGTCACCGAACACCTTTTTTCCTTCGATGTTATAATTTTTTAGTATGATATTTACAATTGCTGAAGGAAAAAAACATAAATGCAGATAATTCGTCTTCAATTCTAGACGTGGCGTATCTCGTGGGACCTGGAGTCATGTTCACAACATTTTCTGCCTCACGCCTACCTCATGAAGCTTGTGGTTCAGATTTCCATTTGATTTTGCCATCTTTGCTAAAGAGAGTCTGACTCGTCGACTGGTCAGATTCGTCACTTTACAAAGCCCCTTTACACACTCTACAAAAGCGGAAAGGAAAGCTCAGGAACCAAATACCGGTTGCAGAAACTAGGAACTGCTAAGTACAGTGCAGTACTATTAGTGTCATCTATTGTGCCAAAAGGAAACAAAAAAATATATAACGGAGAAGAACGAAAGCATTAATGCATTGTCACAGCAATAATTAAATAATATATTTAAAATTGCGGTGCTCATGCTGCTATGCTCTAAAAATTCCACATGGGTCAAAATTGACCCGAACGACTTATGTGTTATAATTTTTATTGTTAAAAAACTACCGTTTGAAAAAAATAATTTCACATAGCTAAATATTTATCATGACTATAAAAACAAAGTCCCAATATATTTTTGAAAAATTCCCATATTGTAATAAATCTATACGAAATAAATTTGTTATGGGTCAAAAAAGACCGAAACACCCTAAAAAGGTTAAACTACTAGAGATTCACCTACTAGAGATCATCAAGGTTTTCGGAGAACTTTAATGAGAATTAAGACTAAATATCTTTGGTGGGGGATGTACAAACACCTTTTAAACTATACTAAATCATGTACCCAGTGTTGCGAGAAGAGAGGTTACAGGGCAAATCAAAAGGCCCCTTTACAAAGAATGGAAATTGCTAATCGCCCGTTTGAGAGGATAGGAATGAATTCAATGGGTCCCCTTCCATTAACTGAGTCAGGAAACAAATTTATTATAGTAATTAATGACTATTTTACACGGTGGGATGAAGCTTACACTGTTAGAGACTTAAGGACTGGAACAATTTGTTCTGTACTCGAGCAGTACATTTGCAGACATGGGGTTCCTGAACACCTCATCACTGATAGAGGGTTTTCTTTTATGTCAGAGGGAACTAAGAAGGTGTATAATAAATTAGGCATAGTGAAACATACCACTAGCAGTTATCACCCTAGCTCCGATGGCTAGTAGAGAGAGTTAATTCAACGATTATAAATGCTTTGAAACATTTGGTAGATGATGCGGATAGTAATTGGGATAATCAGCTGCATTTTGCATTATTAGCCTATAGAACGGCGTGGCATTCTACTTTAAAAGACACCCCTGCCCACTTAGTGTATGGAAGGGATTTAACTCTCCCTGTTGATTTAATTACAAACTCCCCTAAGCCATCTTACACAGACCATAGAGATTACTGAGAATTTAGAACTAAATTTACAAAACGCGTTCAAAATTGTAAAAGATAACTTAATTAAAGCTGCAGGGAAACAAGAATACAATTGAAATAAAACAACTACTAATAAAGGTAATATTGTCGGTGACTTAGTGCTGCTATATACTCCTGTAGTAAAGCCTGGTCAGTCCAAAAAATTTACTAATTTCAATAAAGGTCCCTATAGAGTTAAAGAACAGAAGAGCCCAGTAAACTTTGTAATTCAACATATAAACAACCATAACGATACCGAGCTAATTCACGTTGACAGGTTAATGAAGCTACACAATAGACTAACTTTCCCTTCCCTACCTTCGGATGTTAACAATAATACGGATAGTTCCTCTCAATCTCAGGAGGAGAGTGTACCATTAACTGCCCCTGTCAATGATAACTTCAAATTTAGGAGACCCCCAATATTTTAAAATATTTTATAATTCCTCACTTTTAAATACTCAGAGTAATCCTCCTCCGACACCAGAAAACTCCAGTGCTCAGTCCAACACCGATTATTACAAATACTCAAGTGTCTACTTCATGTGGAAATGGTTGTAACCAACCGAAGAGATACGATTTACGCCCTCGAAACACGAGAGGTTTTGTGGTTTAAATTCCTAATGATTTTGTTAATTAATGTTAACATATTTTTTTGCATTTTGTATTCATGTTTAGTTAATTAAGTTTGACGAATATTTTTTTGCATCATGTGTTCTTGTTTGGTAAATAATTTTTACATTTTGTGTATCATGTATTACTATTTTGTTAATTAAGGTTAACACATTTTTTTGGCAATTGTTACAATTACAACAAAACTTGCTGTTTTTGTCGTGCAGAAACGCCCTAGTTTTACCGATTTTATTTTTGGTATTTTTTTGTTGTTGTTGTTTGGCTCAAAGTGAGCGAGTTTTGTGTTTGATTTGCTCTGAACAATGATCTTAGATTTGCTAATGGTGTGGAGCATACGTTGTTGTAGTAATTTGGTTAAGTTGTATGCTAAGTTTTCATTGTGCTCGTTATCATTTTTACGTACTATTTAGTGTGTTTTTGTGTTATTACGACCCGGGTCTGTCCGTCTCTATATGTCAAAGGTTCTCAATATTAGTAATTTTCTGTGTCATTTTCTGCTCCGATTATCTTGTTTAATTGTTCAATTGTAATCTGTGTCCGAAAGAATTTTTTTTTTGTTCCAAAAAAACTTTATCAGGGAGAAGGAGATATTTTGTGATGTAGGTAAAGCACACTTAATAATTAAGATTATTGGATATAATTAATAAATAACGCGCTTTGTAATGTCTGTCTTTAACAATATTTGCATTTTTGAAACTCTGTAAGCCTCTACTCTACTTGTTCCAACTAGCGGCGATCCAATTTTTAATTGCTTGATTATTACTGAAGATTAGTAGGAAAAGGTGCGCAATTTTTCTAATAATGGGAGGTAGCATAAGAGTATATTAAAATATTGGATCACGGCAAGCACTAATATTTCATTCCTTAACTTTAAATAACTAGATATGACTGTGACATTTATTTGCATTTTATTCTTTAGTTTGTAAAAGTGGCTGGTATATATAAAAGTTCCGCGTGGCTGGTGATTAAATAATCAAAATTAAATATTAAGTTTTAATGAATAATATTTTGTTTTTTCTTATAAGAAATTTTCGTACTTTATTCAATTCCCCATGTTTCGAACTGGACTGGTAAGGCAATGTAATCTATCCACAAGATCATCGCCATTTTTGTACATTCCCAGAACTACACCGGATAAAGGGATTAACAAAAGTATCCATTTCAAGAAACATCTAAAAAACAGACATCCAAATGTTTTTACGCGCGACTCAGTGCTCCGTCACTAAAACACCTGCAGACGCGCATGAATACATGAAGACCAACAGCATCGCCGAGCGTGATCCACAAAATTCAAACTGCTCCACGAGTTTCAAGTTATAGCATTAACGAAGATAAAAGGTCAACATACAATTATATTCAACATCAAATATGTTAAATCACAAGCTGTTGTGGAAGGATCTACAATCATACGTCCTCGGCGCCGGGCAAATCACCTTTCTTACCATCTTGCGAGCGGACTATTACAAAAAGGGTGAATTGCCCTTCGTCGGGGGAGGATTTTTTTGGAGGTGGGAGCTGGAGGTGACCGGACGGAGAGACCCTTGGTCCTTGGTGCGAGCAGCCTGCCTCAGCATATATCCGAGATGAAGGAAAGATAACTCCTTTTAGATGCGACATGTCTTGCCTCGTCTACAACGTTGCCCTCGCCCATTTCCCTATAACCCTTCTTGTCTGCAGACGGTAAATTTAATGATTCAAATTTTTTATTTGTTACAAAAATCATTCAATTATGATTTAGTTTTTTAGTTTTTTTTATTATTATTCTTTTCGCCAGCCACTTTATCGATGAGTCATTTATTTAAGTTTTCATATAATGAGTTTTGTAACAATAAATAATAAGAGGATATTGTTTCCTGGGTAAACGAATTTGGCCTAAATGGCGAAAGGATTTGTAATTGTGAATAATATAATACATTAATAAACCATGTTATTTTATTTGTAAAATCTAGTCATGTCATTCAGTTTCCTCGTAGTTTTTCTTCGTTCCCTTTTAGGTAATTTTTATTTCAGCTTTCTTTTCAGTGAACTATTATCAAGTTCATTAAAATATTTTTCGTGATTCAACCCTCCACAGTAGGGGCATCAGCAAGTGAACCAGATCTTTTATTTTAATAAGTTATTGCTTATCACACCCCGCGTCTTTAAAATGTACTAACCACAACAGAAGTGAATTAATATGTATCATGTAACTATTTTTTTTTATCACCTCTAAGAGTGTATGCAATCTTTAGCAATCTTAACAATTTATTTTAATTTGATTCTCCCCGTTTTAAAAGATTAAAACGTAACAGGTTTCTGATTTAAAGTCATTACGATTAGCTCGCAAATAACAAAAATTAAACGAAATGTAATTTATTTGTAATTTTTTTCAATTTATTCTATATTCTGTTATTTCTTGTCGAGCGTAGTATTTTTATATACATAACTGAAAAGTACCCAGTGCGTATAGTCCACCTCCCTCGAGAAGAGACCTGGCAGTAGTTGTGTGACCTGTTTCTCGGTGGTCTTGTCTTCAGAGGAAGGCAATACGTATTTTCGCAAGCTGTTTCGGACGCTCGTAGCGTCCAAACTTGCCTGACGCTTCGCATTTCATAAACTTACAGAAAAAAATCCAAATCCGGTTTAGTTTTTAAAAGCGGAGTACCTAGGTCGTAACGACTTTATCTGCTGTACGCAAGTTAGATGTTATCAAGGTACGAATGCTCAGTAGTTAAAAATTTAAATTAGAATAGTAAAATATTAAGGTAAAATACAGACAAAGAAATGAAAGAATTATTACTGTAAGTTGAAATTAAAAGAAAAGAAGTAAAGTCGCATGTACACACAAGCGAATCAGCTCCCCTGTCCCCTCATGACGCTTTAGTCAGGCTCCAGGAGCGTGACTAATCGACCCGACCGCCCGTTCTCACTTTCCCGTCGCTCGCACTTTCCCGATGTCATTACCCTATTGACCAATTAAATCAATATTACAGAAAAAATTAATTACTAAAATTTTATTGAATAAATTTTAAAAATATGTTATTTAATGTTCTAAAAATTAACAGTATTAACAGCAACCTTAATAGTAATACTAACTAGAAATCACTTAACAAAGAATCACTTAACAAAGATAGAATTAACAAAGATAGAAATCACTTAACAAAGCTGAATAGGTATTTAAATATAAAAGCATTAAATTAATTATTACGCATTATTTTTAAAATGTACATGGCATTTGTAAAAATCTTACATTAATCATTAAAAAAATTGTTACACTTAAATTTTTGTTTTCGTTACTTCTTTGTTTATTTTCTTTATTTATTTTTAGTCTTAAAATAATTGCTCACGATAAACGGTCAATCACCACAGAATTGGTCTATCAGTTTCTATTTTTTTATCAAAACAAAATCGCGAAAAGTAAACAGTCGCGAAAATCAACGAAAGTGAGATGTCGGTATTGCGCTAAAGCTTGTGTCCGCTGATATCCCGTAGAGGTGTCAAGTGCGGAGAAACTGTGTGGGTTGTCACACCGCCACGCCCCCCCCCCCCCCCTAAGTGCTGGGGGATGACAGCCATTTGGCCGTCGGCCGGTACACACTAGGCACATCGGTAACAGGTACGGGGTATAGACCTCGGTAAATGAGTATGGAGGGGAGAGAGGGTGACGGGATCACGGGAATGAAACTGGATGACGAGGTTAGAGTAACAGGTATTTGCAACAGGATCAGTTGTACCTGTAACTGAAAAATACTCGGTTTTGTCTTCTCTAATCTCTACTCGAAACCATTTCTCTGCTCAGACGCTGTTAGCATCCGGGCGCACATGACATAAATTTCTATTGAAATGCTTGCTAACTAAACGAACAGAAATATCAAATCACAAATTTCACTAAATTTTTATTGGTGACTATCAAAGCACAGTCAAATGTAATATGGATGCAATGAAGAAATGTCAAAACTTAACACATACGTTTAGTATTGCTTTTCTTTTATTTGTTTATTTATTTATTTATTATTATTATTATATTATTATTTTTTTTAACTTAACTTTTAAGTCAACATTTTTCTTTTAATCCTGAGAACGGAAATATAGCCACAAACAATTATCCATACTGAGGATATGGAGCCCTGCTCTCTAGTGCATCATTAATGTACAATGTCTATGTCTATGTCTACAGATACGTTTCTTACCTGGCATATAAGAACACAAGAGGATTAATTTATGTACAAAATTTGATAATTATAATTTTACCATATCAAATTCTTAAGTAACATTCTTCTCGCTATGCTAAATTACACTTTTCAGGAAATTGCTGAGCGATGAAAAAATATTTAACTTATAGTTATTTTCAATGGGAAGCAATTTACTTTTTATTACTTCTTTGGGGAAAGAATATATTATAGTAGTTATGTATTAAAATTACTTCTAAATTTTTACAGAGAAACCGCAAAAAAACTTTCAAAGAGTAAGAAACAAGAAAACATTCCTCTAAGTCTGCATTTAGTTATGTTGGTTGAAATTGACCTATTAGAAGAAAAAAAATTAATTACTACCATACATTTAGCAAATATTTATTTTAATGACTCGAACAACCATTAAGTGCAAAGAGGACGTGACCTACATGACGCTACAGACCAGAGAATTTTGATGTATCTCATGTACATAAGGAAATGGTTTATTTATTTTTTAAATTAAATTTTTGTTTCAATTTAAATTTCTTTCTTATATTTCATTATTCTTAACTTTCAACGTGAATAATTTACCTTTGATCCTGAGAACGGAAATATAGCAATAAAAAAAATTATTCATACCAAGTGTATGAAGTTTTCCAGTTCCTCGTTCACGTACCATGTCAATGTAATGTACGAAATACCCAAAATCTCTAGCAAATGGTATGTGTCTTTTACAGCGGTTGGTTGGTTGAGACCACTACGATTATCTTTTGCTACACGAGGGCTAAAATTTAGAAATCCTTCATGCCGAGACTGCCAAGATTCTTTTAACTACGGTAAAAAATGTTTTTAAACTTTTAGGTAGAAAAACTTGTCTTATGCACTTTTATATTGGACCTCTTTATCTCTCAATTATTTGATTTTTTTTATCATGACAATTAATATGCGAGCACTTACACGACTCCCAACATAAGAGCCCACAACCCCATACTTCCTTAGAATACGTGATAAAATGCAAAGACCAAAGAGCGATACATAAATATCGTGTAAAATTATTCCACATACTAGGATTTACGTTTCGAATACATTATGGTGGATATACTATGAATATATATATTTTGAATATACTATTTAAATATATTCGAAATACATAAATAATATATTAAATATATTGATTTAATATATTTGATTATATATATTTGTTTATATATTTTATATATATATGGCTTTAATATTTTTCGAATATATTATAGTAACTTTAAAAAGATGTTATACATATTTGTAAGGTGTCTAATGTACATCAACGCTCAGAACCAATTTCCGTCAATAAATTTGTTTCTCTTGAATAATTTGTTATTAATTATTCATATTTTCTTTTAAAAGTGTATCGTTGTTATACTTTTGCTACGTATGGAATAGATAGACAGGTTTGCGAGGCGGATCTACCCTGGATGTTGTCCCACCTTTCCAAAAATTGCTGACTGAGTGTGTTTGGAAAAATTATCTCAAGATATGTATACGCTGTGCAAAATATTATCACAAGAGTTTAACTAACACATTAAATTTCATTATGACTATTACAAAAAAATTTGTAATAAATTACTCTTAACATGTATTAAACAAATTATCCTGGGAGCATAAATTGTCGTTATACTTTTGCTACGTATGAGACAATTAGACAGGTATGAGAGGCGGAGCTTAATCATGATGTTGTCCCTACCTTTCCGAAAATTGCTGACTGAATGTGTTTGGAAAAATTATCTCGAGATATGTATACACTGTGCAAAATCTTAGCACACGTGTTTATCAAAAACATTAAATTTTAATATGACTATTACAAAAAATTTTTAATAAATTATTCATTCACTTAACATGTACAAATTATTACGGGAGCATAAAAACATATTTAATATAATAAAATAAGATGTTCCAATCATTTTTTATTAGATTGAGAGAGAATTTATTACTCTTGAAAGATATATCTAATTTTAAGCGATATACTTTCAAAAGAGTTATGTAACAGAAAGAATTACATTCCTTACCAAAGTAATCAAAATACATTAACTAGCTTAATCCTATACTATACAGTGGAACCTCGATGTATCGTTTCACAAGAGACCTATTACACTGAAAGATAAATTCGGGAAAACTATACATGCGGGAACAAAGGAAAGAAATAGGTTCATGGGAACAGATGAAATAAACGACACATACGGAAAACTATTATTTGGGATAAGATCGATCAACGTTCCACTGTATTCCTACTAAAAAAAAAACACGAGTATACCCCTCCTAGACAAAAACCTCAATCTGTTAATGTACTTACTAGCATCCTTTGACACAAAACGTTTAACGCTACTCCTAATAAAATGCATATTATAAAACTTCGAACCTATCATGCTAAGCTAGGCCGGTTCAAGAGCGACAGTTCCGACAGTCTAACCGAGAACAGCGATCGGGTATTATGTATCCAGACTTGGAAAATATTCTCTCGCACGGGACAGCAGTTGCGAGCGCACAAAACTTCTTTTTTGCCAATTCGCTAAGAAATGGGTAATTAAATTTTTGTTCCGCCCAGCACTTCATAGGGTCGCAAATTTTGTTTTCTGCTGGTTCTTCGACATATCTTTGGACTTCCATAATTGCCCGCGAGTTGATCCTCCATTTCGTTTGTCTGGTAGTCTGGTGGAAATCTTTTGATCAAAAGAAGGCCACGAAGAAAATTCATTGGCTTCCTTACCAGTGGGCGTGGTATCGTCGGCACTAGTTTCTTCAGAAACTTTATTATCCCTAGACTGGGCAACTATATCACCGACAGCAGCAAGTATACATTTTTTTCACATTTTAACCCTGCTGTTGTGTTCGGGTCAATATGACCCAAAATAAAATTTATACGTTCATAAAAAATATAGTACAGGGATATTTTCATGAAACTTCTTGACATTGTTGGTAAATAATATAAATATGTACTCCTAGTGGGATTTATGTTTATTTGTACTTCGAAGGAATATTTTTCAATTTATACCTAATGTATCGTTCGAGTTAGTATGACCCAATGCAAAAAATCATTTATTTTTACTCAAACATGTTCCCTTTTGTTTGGAATAAATCAAAAGAAAATAATAACATTAGTTTCTCTAATTTATCCGTTTTCGAAAAGTACTTGATTGACGTATGTGTTTGGTCACATGAAAAGAGAGCGTGTCCAAGGTCAAAAAGTTGATACGATTTGCAGGGGGCCAAACTATTTGCTCTTATTGCAGCGTTTCTTTTTTTCTGCTGTATTTCACTTTCTGATATACTGTAAAAGAGTTGTGCCCATGAAGCTACAGAAGGAGCGGAAGCTTCAATGGGGAATTTTTCGAAAAATGAACCGATTGTTGTCGCTCACCGGTAGAGGGCGCGACATGCGATCGAAGTGACTATTTTACATTGAGTTATACGGCGTGGTGGTGAAAGTTGTTTTATAAATTTTTAAATTTATTATGCGTGGAGAAATATGCCAAACACGTGTTTTGCCCCGGGTTGTTCTACTGGCTATAGATCAGTTTTAAAAAGAAATAAAGAAACTGGACAGAGAAATCCTAGTATATTTGCTGCTCCTAAGGTAAAAACATTATTATTGTTTTGTGTTAATATAAGATGTATAATAATGAGAGAAAAGTACAGCTGCTGTGTTTTAAGTGAACGCAAAGTTAAGACATCTTAAGTTCTGCTGGAAATAAGCGTGTTTTATTTTTCAATCATCCCTATATCCCATCAAAAATAATCATCACGTGTTCACAAAGCTCTATTGTATGTAAAAAGATGTAAATAATTACTCATACTATTGCTCTAAAGGAAATAGCTCATCAATAAAAGATGTACGATACTTACGTATATAATGAAGCATTAGTTTTTGATGGTTTTCAAATTTTTAATTACAAATTTACCTTCATTAGCGATTGTAATTCATTTGATATGTTTGTGGTATGTAACAAGTTATCAGACAGTGAATTTTATACCAAGTATACAATTTTCCTTTTATAAATATATATTGATTGTGTTTGTTGTTCATTTCAATTCTACTCATTCCAGGATAGTGAACTTTTGGAGAAATGGCAAAAAGCCATCCCCAGAAAAGACAAAGTTTTCAGTAATCGTGACAAGCTCTGTGAGTTGCATTTTGAAAAAGAGTGTATAGAAAGGTCATATGTGACTAAACTCACTGATGAAACAATATTTACTCTTGAGAGAAGGTCACCTCTTTTAAAAGCAGGTTCTGTACCAACATTATTCCCAAATTTACCAAAATATCTGTCTGTTAGAACATGCAAGAGAAAAGCTCCAGCTCCTCGTCATTCTTCATTTGAAAAAAAACAAAAGGCCTAATATAAGTACAGATGTTGAATCTCATACAGAAGCTGAACAACAGCAAAATTATTATTCTACATTTTTGATTCATTTAGAAAATATACAAAAACCAGATTCATGGTGGACAGTAGCATCTACTCAAGAGTATCTGATATGTTCAAAATGGAATTCTAAATATTCTTGTGAGCGACGAGTCATTATTTGTCAGGATTCATCTGTAAAAGTATGTACAGAATATTATTGTTTAAAAAAGTTGAAATTGCAAAATGGTTAATGGTTAATTTTAAAATGTTAAATGGTGTAAAATAATATTCTAAGTATATTACTTCCACCTTAACTATTAGATATAAAAGTAATGAACAGTTGTTTCCAATTGTTGTGTTGATTAATGTAATCATAAGTACTTTTTAAACAGATTTCTTTACTTTAAGAATACATGACATAATGAATTAATGCATATTGATTTTAATCATTAAATATTACTAATAATAGAAATTGAAGTACACTGCTTTTCGAATTTCAGATTTTTTGGGGAAATATAGAAATATCACTGGATGTTGATGTGCATGATATTGAAAGCTTGTCATTTTTACTACAGCGTGTTAATGATTTAGTAATTTGCAAAAATGCTGAATCAGTGTAAGTTTAATTTTAATCTGTTTCATTGGGTGGTAACATTTGTTCTTGAACTTTACTTATTGTTTTGATCAAATTTATCTATAGTAAATTGTATATCACACATTTAATTTTTATTTTATAATAATGTATTAATAGTGTATGTTGTTAATTTCAGTTCTTTATAATTATGAAATACTTTTCTTCTATTCAATATATTTTGTGGTTATGGCAAATTGAGCTACACGTCTGAACTAAAGCCATCATTTTTTTTAATTGTGCACAGAAATAAAATATTTCCAGTTAACTTTTCTTAATATTGAATTTTATCACTATTAAGTTAGTTGATAAGTAAATAAGTTTTCATTGTGTGATAAATAATGTTGTTACTATAAATGCTTATGCAAAATCTGTTGAGTATAATTTTTAAAAAAATTAATATTTTCCTATCTTTTTACTGTGACTACAATGAAACCCATACTTTGTGAAAATGCGAAAATATAGCTGATTTGTCCTTATGAATGTTATTTGGGGATTTTTTCTTTTTAATTTGCTGAAAATATTTGTAATCGATAATTTACCAACTTGAAGGTAATTCCTGACAATGCTGGAACCATAATATTGAATTTAATCACTATTAAGTTAGTTGATAAGTAAATAAGTTTTCATTGTGTGATAAATAATGTTGTTACTATAAATGCTTATGCAAAATCTGTTGAGTATAATTTTTAAAAAAATTAATATTTTCCTATCTTTTTACTGTGACTACAATGAAACCCATACTTTGTGAAAATGCGAAAATATAGCTGATTTGTCCTTATGAATGTTATTTGGGGATTTTTTTCTTTTTAATTTGCTGAAAATATTTGTAATTGATAATTTACCAACTTGAAGGTAATTCCTGACAATGCTGGAGCCATAATATTGAATTTAATCACTATTTAAGTTAGTTGATAAGTAAATAATTTTTCATTGTATGATAAACAATGTTACTATAAATGCTTATGCAAAATCTGCGTACAAAATCTGCTTATGCAATTAAATGCGTACTTTGTGAAAATTCAAAAATATAGCTGATTTGTCCTAGTCAAAGTTATTTGTTTTTTTCTTTTTAATTTGCTGAAAAAATTTGTATTCTGTAATTTACCAACTTGACGATTATACCTCCAGTTTTTGAAAGTGTAATCTGAGATGCTTTGACTGATTTTTTTTTTCCCCAAAGGAAGATATTTTAAAGTATTGTCTGATTAAATACTGAATTGACTTCCTATTTTATTAGTCCTGATAAGAATTTATTTGGGATTGATAGAAAATGTTGCTTTTTTTTTTTAAGGCCTGTTATATATGATGTATTATTCATACTTATCTGCAAATAAAAATATTCTTATATTACTATGTGTGTGTGTGTTTTGGTTAATCAGTATTATTTCTCACAATTTTTTTCCATAAGAGATTATGAACAATGATAAAAAACTTTCTTCACAATTCTTTTCTGTAATTTCATTTCCTTAATTATTAAATTATTACAGAATTCTGAACTAATTTATTCTGAAACCAATACACAATTATTCTGAAAAAGTTTATTTACTCATTTCCTTTAAGAATTTTATTGAATTGTAGCAAAAAAAAACACTTGAAATAAAGATTTTGAATGAAAATAAAAAATTGTTAAATTGAATAAATAAATTCATATTAAATACGCACTAAAATAAAACAACTTGTTTTCGCTAGGAAAAATACGAAAAATCCATATTAAAGCGTATGGTTGTCCGTGTCTAAGCCGCCCGCCAGAGCACGCGAGCGCCCTCTAGGGGCGGCGACAAAAAGGGAGACACATTTTTAACACTGAGCTGCGCCTCCTTCTGTAGCTTCATGGTTGTGCCTGTAAATGTGAAAAAAAAATGGCGAATCGCATAAATTTGAGTCACGCTGGTATAGCTAAACCATGAAGCTACAGAAGGAGCGGAAGCTTCAATGGGGAATTTTTCAAAAATGAACCGATTGTTGTCGCCCACCTGTAGAGGGCGCGACATGCAAGCGAAGTGGCTATTTTACATTGAGTTATACGGCGTGGTGGTGAAAGTTGTTTTATAAATTTTAAAATTTATTCTGTGTGCAGAAATATGCCAAACACGTGTTTTGCTCCAGGTTGTTCTACTGGCTATAGATCAGCTTTAAAAAGAAATAAAAAAACTGGACAGAGAAATCCTAGTATATTTGCTGCTCCTAAGGTAAGAACATTATTATTATTTTGTGTTAATATAAGATGTATAATAATGAGAGAAAAGTACAGCTGCTGTGTTTTAAGTGAACGCAAAGTTAAGACATCTTAAGTTCTGCTGAAAATAACCATAATATTGAATTTAATCACTATTAAGTTAGTTAAATTACGTAAGTTAGTTAAAGTACGTAAAAGTGACCACTCCCCTTAAGGGGAGTGGTCACTTTTAAGTACCTTTAAAAGTATCATTTTTGGACCTATGCTGGATTGTATGTACTACTCATGATTTTTGCTTGATTTACAAGAAATGTTTTGAGTAACTGCCTATAATACTGTGTATTATATATGCAATATTTCAAGGTAATTAATAAAAAAATAAAAGGATTTTTTATGCATAAAAAGTGAATATTTATTTTAAATCGAGCATTTTGCAGTCAACTACTGTGCGCATTCTATCAAAATAAATTATTAAGTTACATTAATAATTGCTTACTATATGTGATTACAACACTTTAGACAACAAAATCTATCAAAATTTTTTAACCTTAATATATTTTAATTTTTAAAGAATTTTTTATAAGCTTTTACTCAGTCATTTTTGAAATTTCTAATTAAAAATAGCACGTACTAAAAGGTTTTAATATATTTTAGAATAATGTTGCTGGATATTGTTGCCTGAAGTATTGTAATCACATATAGTAAAAAATTATTAATGTACCTTAATAATTTATTTTGACAGAATGCGCACAGTAGTTGACTGCAAAATGCTCGATTTAAAAAACAAATTCACTTTTTATGCATAAAATGTCATTTTTATTAATTACCTTGAAAAATTGCATCTATAATAAACAATATTACAGGCAGTTACTCAAAAAATTTCATATAAATCAAGATTAAATCATGAGTAGTACATACAATCGAACATAGGTCTAAAAATGATACTTTTAAAGGTACGTAAAATTGACCACACCCCTTAAGTAAATAAGTTTTCATTGTATGATAAGCAATGTTGTTACTATAAATGCTTATGCAAAATCTGCGTACAAAATCTGCTTATGCAATAAAATGCGTACTTTGTGAAAATTCAAAAATATAGCTGATTTGTCCTTGTCAAAGTTATTTGTTTTTTTCTTTTTAATTCGCTGAAAAAATTTGTATACAGTAATTTACCAACTTGACGATTATACCTCCGGTTTTAAAAAGTGTAATCTGAGATGCTTTGACTGATTTTTTTTCCAAAGGAAGATATTTTAAAGTATTGTCTGATTAAATACTGAATTGACTTCCTATTTTATTAGTCCTGATAAGAATTTATTTGTGATTGATAGAAAATGTTGCTTTTCTACTATGTGTGTGTGTGTGTTTTGGTTAATCACTATTATTTCTCACATTTTTTTTTTTCCATAAGAGATTATGAACAATGATAAAAAACTTTCTTCACAATTCTTTTCTGTAATTTCATTTCCTTAATTATTATATTATTACAAAAATCTGAACTAATTTATTCTGAAACCAATACACAATTATTCTGAAAAAGTTTATTTACTCATTTCCTTTAAGAATTTTATTTAATTGTAGCAAAAAAAACACTTGAAATAAAGATTTTGAATGAAAATAACAAATTGTTAAATTGAATAAATAAATTCACATTAAATACGCACTAAAATAAAACAACTTGTTTTCGCTAGGAAAAATACGAAAAATCCATATTAAAGCGTATGGTTGTCCGTGTCTAAGCCGCCCGCTAGTGCCCTCTAGTGGCGGCGACAAAAAGGGAGACACATTTTTAACACTAGCTTCCCCTCCTTCTGTAGCTTCATGGATGTACCCAAGACATTCTATTATTTTTTTTCATTTTTGCTTCGACGATGGCGGTACCTGTACGTGAACTACACTGCAGTGATTGCAAAGGGGTTCTGTGCGGACGAGAAAACCGTATTCGGTATAAATAAAATCGAATCGCAAGAACAGAGCTTCTGGTTGACACCGATACGATCTTAAACCGAATCGCGTGTACTAGACCTTGCGCCTACCTGTCTTCAATGATGTAATTCGGGCACTTTCAGCGTCCGAACTTGCATGAAAAACAGCTTATCCAATGATATCGCCTCTAGTTGAAAGGAACAGAAATATGAAATACAAAATGCCTATGAAATTTCACTGGTGACTGACAAAGTACAGTCATCCAACTGACTTGGGAAAGAATCGTCGTCCATCACAAATTGTAGAACAAAATTGAGAGCGCCTACAGATGACAAAATGCATTGGTACAAATGTAATCATTTAATAAACAGCATTATTTAAATTCCACTTTAAATTTCTGTTCTTTCGTCTCGTAGCGAGGAGCATCAATTCATTTCATTTAGGAAGTTTCAGTACCTGCAGCTGCCCCAGATTTTATTCGATTATTGTGTATTTAAAGAAAATTTGCTGTACTGCACATGCTTAGTTTATTTTCCAAATCATGAATGAGTTCAGAGACCTTCATGGGGTTTCCTTAAAACCCACATTTTCGGAAAAAAGAAATGTAATATGGATGCAATCAAGAAATGTCAAAAATTAAGAGATATGCTTCTTATCTGTCATATAAGAGATCAAGAGACTCAATTTATGAACAAAGTTTAATAATTGTAATATTTACTATGTCAGATTAATAAATTACGTTCTCCTCACTATGCTAATTACACTTTTGCAGTAAATTGCTGAGCAATCAAGAAATATTTAACTTCTAGTTAGTTTCAATGAGAAGAAATTTACTTACAACGTACGATTAAGTTCCTCAATAACGGTCCTTCGGAGGGAAAAAAACTGCCCTGCGTCGCGAATTATAACTTTGGCAGCTTGACAAACCCAGTAGCAGTGAATAGTTAAACAGAAAAGTACCAAAATACGTAAAAAATAAATAAATAAATAAAAATTTTGAAAAGAAAAGTTAAGCAAACAATAAGTAATCCTACGTTTATAGCCCGCGGTAGTTTCGTTAGAGGAGACTACCTGATATATTTTTTTTATTATTTCTTTATGGAAGAAGAAAATATAAGGGAAGAAAATATAAGGAAAATATATGGAAGAAGAAAATATAATATATTATATCCGCTATGTATTACAATTACAGTGGACGCTCGTTAATTCGAACTCAAAAGTTCTCGGAAAAAAGTTCGAATTATCCGATGTTAAGAGAAAATATATAACTTTAAAAGTGTATCACTTAAGAAGAAAGATCTCCTAGTATGTATAACCCCAGAAAATATATTATACTACGTTATCTAAAATTAACATATTAAAAACCAATACAGACTTGCCTTAATCATAAAATGAAGCAGAAGATATGCAGTAGAAAGTAAACTTTAATTAAAATTACGAATTTCACTTTGGGGAAAAACTGTAAAGTGGATGTTTGGTTTTGTTTATGATACCTACATTGTTCAGCCAATTTCTCGATTTGAATTAAACATTTCAATTCATTTTCAGGGGAAGGTTCCTTCTGAATAAATGCTTTCAGAGTTTTAATAGAGTCCATTTGGGCTTTGTCCATTATAGCCGCATTAAAAATATCTTTCGGCAGGTAAGTAGAGAAAAGCCCTGGCAGTTTCCTACCGAAATTAGTGCATACGTCTTCGTTTACATCAGAGCTTTGGCCACATACAGTTTGATAAGAAATATTGTGCCTTGACTTAAATCGAGAAAGCCATCCATCACTGCATTTAAAATTTTCAATACCCATTCGACTTGCCAATTCATCAGCCTTCGTCAGCATTAGGGGTCCATTTATCAGAAAATTTCGAGATCTAACATCCTGGAACCTTAGCAGTAGAGCTTTTTCTAGATATTCTTGGGATGCATTTCTTATGCGTTTCCTTCCTCTAGCAAATTTTGATTTTTCCCATGAATCTAAAATTGGCTCCTTGATTTTCAAATAAGTTGACAAGATATTTTTTTTCTATTCCATAGTCAGCTGCTAACTTTGTTTTGCATTCGCCATTCTCTATTCTCTTTAAAATTTCTACCTCTGTCTCCAAAATTAGGGTTTTGTACTTTCCACGCGTAGACATCCTGAATTTTTACACTTTCACATCACACACTGAGGAAGAAAAACTAGATCACATTAACTTGTCTGCATTATAGTTATAACTGACGTAGCTCCCTAGAATCTGTAGTAAAGACTGGTTTTTCTGAAATTCTAAGAAAATCGATACAAATAACGGAAAATCGCTTTGTCCGTTAAGCATTGATAAGGACAATAGCCACTAACGTTTAGCGGAAAATGCAATAGTCTAGGAATGCGGGCTTGTGCCTCTTTACATAGAAAAAAAATACAGGCGATTTTGACACACAAAATAATAAATACAGCGTGTATTTTCTCCGTTAATTGAGGAAAAAAAAACATTTTTGACAAATTTTTAGTTCGAATTAACCGAATTGATAAAATTTTAGTTCGAATTAATGAGATATTTTTAACATTAACTCCAATACAAGTTTTTGGGGGCCTTTGGATTAGTTCGAATTAACTGAGTTAGAATTAACTGAGTTAGAATTAACGAGCGTCAACTGTACTTCTAAATTTTAACAGAGAAATTGCAAAAAACTTTCAAAGAGTAAGAAACAAGAAAACATTCCTGTCTGCATTCAATTACGCTCGCTGAAATTGAACAAATAGAAGGGAAAAAAAATTTCCTACCACAATTTGGAAATATTTGTGATAATGATATGTACGCCCATTGTATCTGACTAGTGTGTTACAGATGATTCTACAGGCCAGTGCATTTTGATGTATCTGATATACATAGCAAAATGTGTTTTGAATTTTTTTTTCGAGTCTAAATTATATACATTTTTCCTTAACTTGTAACGTCAATACTTTTCCTTTGATCCTGAGAATGGAAATATAGCCATAAAAAATTATGCATACCGAGGATATGAAACTCTCCGGTGCCTCGTTAACGTACCATGTCAATGTAATGTAGAAAATACGCAAAAACCTTAGTAAATGGTATGTGCCTGTTTCAACAGTTGGTTGGTTCGTTGGTTGAGAGCGCTAGGGTCATCTTTTGCTAAATATCTTTAGAGTTAAAAAATAAGAAATCACTCATGTGAGCTGGCCAAGATTCCTTTTACTAGGGTAAAAAAAAAAAAAAATCAAACTTTCCGTAGAAAAACTAGTCTTATGAACTCTTATGTTGGTCCTCTTTATCTCTCCTTCATCTGTTTTTCTTTGATCGGATCAATTGAAATGCGAGTACTGACAGGAGTCAAAGCATATGAAAGCACCGCCCCCACCCCTTTTCCGCATACTTCCTTGGTTATATGTTAAAATACAAAAACCACGCACAATGTATGAATATCGTATCGTTTAAAATTATTCCACAAGCTAGAATTTACATTTCGATTATATAGTGGTGAACTTATAATTTATATAAATTTAAACAAGTAACAAGAATAATATCACCACATATCATTAAGATGATATACTACATATGTCTTTGTCAAATGTACATCAACGTTCCACACCATTTACCTTCATTTAACTTGTTTCTGTTGAAATATTGTTGATTATTCATGTTTTCGTTTAAAAGTGGATCGTTATTATACTTTTTCTACGTATGGGGTAGTTCGACGGGTTTGAGAGGCGGAGCTTATTCGGGATGTTGCCCCACCTTTCCAAAAATTGCTGCATGAATGTGTTTGGAAAAAAAATATCTCAAGATATGTATGCACTGTGCAAAATATTAGAGAAAGCATAGCCCCTTTACTTTTTCAAAAATGCTGGGTCTGCATTCTGCTAATGTGGAGCCCCAATCTTTAAATCATCTGGGCGACGGTCTGAACTTGATGGGATTCACTTCCATAAAGATCTCTTGACTAGTGTGATAAAAAAAAACTCTGAGATTCCGGCTCTCATCAGACTATTAGCTCTAGACAAAGACTATCCATAGAATCCCTCAATCTTCTTTGAAGATATATACCGATGGCCGTAGGGGTGATGGGAGAATTTCTGATAGTGGAGTGCATATACCAACTCCTACCAGTGTTGTGGAATTTAAGATTAAACATTCGGATTTCTGTTCGGTTTTTAGATCAGAGCTTATTACCATCAAGAGGGGCTTGCAATATGCGTATCAAGTTGAGGATCAATTTCACGATGTCTGGATTTTAACTGATAGTCGTGCTTCAGTTCAACCCCTCTCTAATTGGACAATTATTGACCAGACTAGCATGGACATCCTAGATCTTGTTGACCGGTTTTCTTCTGGACACACTATCCATTTTCAGTGGATCCCTTCCCAAGTTGGGATTCACGATAATGAAAGGGCCTACTTTTTAGCCAGGACTGCTGCTGAGGAGTGCGTAAGCCCTTGTGGGGCTCTTACTTTTAGCGAGATTTACTCCCTTAGGAAGACAGAACTAAACCATCTTGGAGAACTTCTCCCTACGACCCATGGACCTTACTTTGGAAGAAGTCCGGGTGGATCTTTCCAGCTCAAGCCTAGAAAATATCAAACAGCCTTCTTGCGCTTCACGAGTGTCCATATTAGAGCACTCACTTTTCGGCAGGGTCAGATGATCTTCCCGGAGTGTCATTGGTGCTTTGCCGACTTAGCCTCCCCTGACCATCTTTTGGCTTGTTTGGATTTTACAAAGGACGAGGTCCTTCGGAACCCTCTGCTGTTTTTAGACTTTTTAGAAATTTTTGGTTTCATGGAGATTGTCTAGCCTTGCTAGACAATCTGGGATTAGTAACATCAACAACAAGTGTTTAACTAACACATTGAATTTTAAAATGAATATTACTGAAACATTTTTAAATACATTACTCTTTCACTTAACATGTATTGAACAAATTATCACGAGAGCATAAAAATATTTTTAATGCAATATAATAAGATGTTCCTATCATTTTTTATTGCAGGGAGAGAGAATTTATTACTCTTGAAAAATATATCTAATTTTAAGAAATAAACTTTCAAAAGAGTTGTGTAAGAGAAAGAAAAAATCAAGGTTAAAAAATGTCCCTAATAATTTTTAAATTATTGACTAAAGGAGAAGAGTATATATATCGTATTTCTTTTTTTAAATAAAGACATAAATGGAAATCATTGGGTGTTGTAAAAGGAGTAAAATAATGAGAAAAAACAACTCCTGTTGCTTGAGAAATTACTGCATATATGAAAGATCATTCCTCTAATGAACATGAACAGCTTAATCTACCGTAGAGACGTGGATTATAAAAAAAATAAACTATAAATTCGAAAAAGGCATTTGTAGTATGAAGCAAAAATTAAAAGCTCTAACTCGAAAGTTTTTTCTTTAAAAGTTTTGTCGGCTATCGTTTCATCCTGAATTTCCCTAGCTCACATACACTATCGCTGGAATATCTTTTTCCGTAAATTATCGCAGAATGAGTTACACCGATGAATAGCCAAAATTTTTGTTTATTATAACATTTTTATAAATCCCTACATAGGACATTCATTAGTTCTCGAATTCAACGGTGCAGCAGGATGTATAGGAAAGTTTGAAGCAACTGCGTTTTCTCATACTTTCCTAAAGATGATTCCTGGGCTACGCCCTCTGAACCAGAGTACTCAGTCATTGAAAATTCGTAACTGTTATGGCGGAAAAAGGAAAATTATTAGGAAAGGCGATAGATAAATAAAATTAATATTCGAGAATTCATTAACTAAATTTGTAAACCCCAAATTCACAATACAAGGCTTCAGTATTCAAGGGTTAAATTTTCAAGGAAGTGTATTCATAGTTACCCATTACTAATATTTTAAAATTAATGTTTTATACTATGCAAGAGATTTCTTTATAAAATGTACTTTCTTCGGCATGGGACGATACAGAGAAGATTAGCATGACCCCTGCGCAAGAATGACATACATAATCATTTTTTTTCTTTTTTTTCTAATCCTGGATTGTTTAGCAAGGGTAGACAATCTCCATGAGACCAAAAATCTCTAAAAGTCTAAAAACAGTAGAGGGTCCCGAAGGACCTCGTCCTTTGTAAAATCCAAACAAGCCAAAACATGGGCAGTGGAGGCCATGTCAGCAGAGCACCAATGACACTCCGGGAAGATCGTCTGATCCTGCCAAAAAGGGAGTGCTCTAATATAGCCATTCGTGAAGCATGAGAAGTCTGTTTGACATTTTTTAGGCTTGAGCTGGAAAGACCAACCCGGGCATCTTCCAAAGTAAGGTCCATGGATCGTAGGGAGAAGTTCTCCAAGATAGTTTAGTTCTGTCTTCTTAAGGAAGTAAATCTCGCTAAACGTAAGAGCCCCACAAGGGCTTACGCACTACTCAGCAGCAGTCCTGGCTAAAATGTTTGCTCTTACATTGCCGTCTATACCAACATGGGAAGGGATTCACTGAAAATGGATAGTGTGTCCAGAAGAAAGCCGGTCAACAAGATCTAGTATGTCCAAGCTAGTCTGGTCCCTAATAATAGTCCAATTAGAAAGGGGCTGAATTGAAGCACGATTATCAGTTAAAATTCAGACATCCTGAAATTGATCCTCAACTTGATACGCATATTGCAAGCCCCTCTTGATAGTAATAAGCTCTGATCTAAAAACCGAACAGAAATCCGAATGTTAAATCTTAAATTCCACAGCACCGGTAGGAGTTGGAATGTGCACTCCACTACCAGAAATTCCCCCATCACCACTGCTTCCGTTGATATATATCTTCAAAGAAGATTGAGGGATTCTATGGATAGTCTCCAGAGCTAGTAGTCTGATGAGAGCCGGAATCTCAGAGGTTTTTATCACACTCGTCAAGATGTCTTCATGGAAATGAATCCGATCAAGTTCAAACCGACGCCCAGATTATTGTAAGAGTGGGGCTCCACATTATGAGAAAGAAAACCCATCATTTTTGCAAAGGAAACGGGGCTATACTTCCTCAAACATTGGTTGTCAGTCCAAGCACGAATGTATGCAGAAGTTCTATGCTGATTATTGTATCTGTAAAGCTTGTTATAGTATTTTGAGAAGCAACAAGTTCTTCTCAAGAAAGAGGAGGTAGATTACTTTCATAGAGCCTAATGTCATTTGGACAACTGTGTAGAAGTCCTGTAATGATTCTAGCAGCGCTCAACTGCACCTTTTCAAGTTTATTCAGATTGGTATTGGAAGTACAAGAATAACTGAGAAAACCATACTCCACTATTGGCCTAACAAGAGAAATGTAGGTAGTTCGAAGGGTGCTAGTGTAAGGACTTTGCCTTAAATAAAAGACTGCCAGCATTTTTGTATTTAATGCTTTAATTGCATTTATCGACGGAATACAGGCTATTTACAATATATATGGAAATATTTAAATTCGTGAGTTCACGGCATCGACGAGGAAGGTCAGACTTGAATTGTCGCTGCGCTCATTCAAGTCTATCTAGGCCCGACACTATCTCCTTGTCTCCGGCTCCAGCGCAACTCTGAATAACTTAATCTCTGAATCACTGGCTGACTGTAACTCGCGTTTGGCGACTTTATTACCTTCGCTGAACGTTCTCGAATGGTCTAGGAAACGTCGCCTTTCTTTATTCAGTTATTGTTCCCAGACGACTAGGCGCCTCCGGTCGGCAACTTCCCTTTTGTAGTTGAGGAACTGTTCAGCGAGCTGTCGATAGCACTTCCGGTCTTTATGTCGTCAGGCGACTGTCTGTCTGCAGCCGTCCAAATCAATTAAGTTCACAAACCGCCCGTTGATTGGACTTTCACGTATTTTCCCGCGAAAAAAAAATCGCTATTGTATGGGAATGGTTGCAATAACTTCTGCTTCCCAGTCACGACCGGAGATGAACTTAAGTATATTGAGTCTTTTTCTACTCTTGACAACCTGGTCTTCAATTTGTTTATTGCATGTGATTTCCTGGTCCAAGATGTAACCTAGGTATTCAGCATTTTTAACATAGTTCAATTGAGTATCGCTCATGAAGATCAAAGGCTGGTAGTTGTAGAGGTGTTTGTTAGTAGAAAAGAAAGTCACCGAGGATTTTCAAGCATTAAAAGTCAGCGTATGATGCTCTGCGAAATAATGAGTGCATAATCGTGACGTGTTCAAACGAAAAATCACTACGCGAAAGTGTTTGATAAATTTCTTTTAAATAGCACATTTTTAATTGGTAGATGCGAAGTCATTTATATGCATTTATTCAATACACAGAAAAGAACTATGTAAAAGAGGCTAATGAGCTTTGAATTCTCGCTCAGTAAGATTCCTTTGAATTTGTCAAGTATCATAAGCATAATGAAATGGAAGATGAGTTTACCAGACGAAATTTTATTTTATTTTTTATCTGCAGAAGTGTATCGTTCCGGAAAATTTTCAAAATTATTTAATGTGATCGGATTTTAATCTAAAAATTAATTGTATATATAGCTGTACTGAAGCAAGATTTACTTCACGACTGTCTGAAACTGTGAAGCGTATAAAACTTCTGGAAGTGGCATGCATGATGCCTGAATAAAATGAGTGTGGACTGTATGGGAAAACAATAACAAAGTTTATTGAAAAGAGAAGAGTGTGCTATGACGCGCTGCAAATGCCTTGGCGGCTGGTAAACAATTATATAAATGCTTTATGACGCGTTGCAAGTGCCTTGACAGCTGAACAACAACAATATGATTGCGCTAAGACGCTCTGCAAGTGCCCTGGCGGCTTATCGACAACTAACTAGTACATGGAGTAGGGCGACAGAGGGCGCCCATATTGCGCGGGTGCGCAGGACGTGCCATGAAGAAAGACAGGTGACGCGAACATCCGGCCCCACTTTTAAATAACATTTCAAAAACATGATATAATTATAATTTGAAAAAAAATGATATAGAACAATTCTTACACTTAAATACACAAAAAATGAGCTATAGAAATTTTCAACCATAACTTTCCAATTGACTGATATTGAAAATTGATAATAATATACACTATAAAATTATAACAAAAATATGTTGGAAATAAACTATTTTAAATTTTGTTATCTTCGAACGGTAAGATTGCGATTTTTGATACTGGTCTTTTGAATATTCCTGTTTTAGTTTTAACTACGACAACTCTTACCCTTCCATCATTACCCAAGATCAAATCTTGAATTTGTCTAACAACCATTTCAGAGGGGGAAGATTATCTTCCAATCTTGTATTATCCCTTATGTTAATTATCCTTAGAAAAATACCATTTGTGTCTTTGCTGAAATTGATTTAGATAATCTAAAGACCAATGACTTCAAAGTCTTTGGACAAATTTTGTAACACGTTGCCAACACGAGAGTCTGGTTTCATTCAGATCTAAATATTGGGTCTCATCAATGGATGTTACTGGGCGCCCAATGAGGAAATGCCCAGGGGTGAGGGGCTCTAAGTCTGAAGAATCAGACGACAGAGGTGAGATGGGTCGAGAGTTAAGGATACCTTCAATTTGGTTAACAACAGTTAAAAATTCCTCATACAAAAGTTTTGAATCAGCAACGACTCTTTTGAAGGGGAATTTAAGGGACTTGACGCCAGCCTCCAAGAGGCCAACTAAATGAGGTGCTCTTGGAGGGATGAACTTTTTGTCAATGCGTTCTGAAGCAAGATAATCTGAAATTAGTTCATTAGGATTGGCAACAAGTTCATGAAGTCGCTTTAATTCTGCCTTTGCTCCTACAAAGTTTGTACCATTATCGGTAAATATCTTAGAGCTTTCTCCCCATCTGGCGAAGAAGCGTTTCAAAGTAGCTAGAAACGATTCAGAAGTTAAGTCAGATACAATTTCTAGGTGTACAGCTCGCGTAACAAAGCGTACAAAAATACACACATAAATTTTGCTTAAAAGACCTTTCCTTTGATGCTTGTATTTGATTGAAAACGGACCACAAAAATCTATACCAGTAACATTGAAAGGATGCGTTTGGGTTACGCGTTGTTGGGGTAAACTTCCCATAATTTGTTGAGAAGTAATGGGTTTCACTTTGAAACAAACGCCACATTCGTGCACAATTTGTCTGCCCAGATTTCTGCAATTTAACGGCCAAAACATGTTTCTTGTGGTGTAAAGCAGTGATTGCGGGCATAAGTGAAGATGTTTTCTGTGAAAATGGCTAATTATTAATTTTGTTAATTTCTGCTGAGCAAGCAAAACAATAGGGAATTTTTCATCTTAAGTTAAATCTGCATGATGAAGACGTCCACCTACAAGAAGAATTTGATTTTCATCAAGAAATGGATTGAGACTTTTAAGTTTACTATTTAGAGGAATAGGTTTCCCTTTCTTTAAGTTTCAAACTTCATCATGGAATTCTATCTCTTGGACAGACTTTATCTGAAACTGCTGGGCAACATATTTCTCAGCAGCAGAGAGGGGACCAGAACGGTTCTCTCCAGGGTGTTGGGCATTGAAGCAAAATCTGAAAACAAAACTTAAAATACGCAGCATAGTATTTAAGTTTACAATAGAGTGCGCAAAGTTGTTATCAGATGTAAGCAATAGAGTCTGGTTTGAAGTTGACTTTAGTTCTGAAATAAATTCATCTGATGAGGAGACTGTAGCAGAGTCACCATTCTGTTCACAAGTTGAAAAGTTCTCATCATGTAGAAAAGTGGGTCCAATCCACTATATGTCATTGCAATAAGAGTTAGGGTTGGTGCCCCTCGAAATCGGATCAGCTGGGTTGTCCGTAGAGCTAACGTGACACCACTGATATTCTTCGGTAGCTTGTTGGATCTGCGATACGTAATTGCGGATGAAGGTCTTCAGGAGATGAGGAGATGTTTTAATCCAGGCTAAAGCAATTGTCGAATCTGACCACAGAACTACTCTTAGAAATGTCATCTTTATGGAGTGAATCAATTTGCGAACTAATTTCGACAGAAGCAATGCTGCACACAATTCGAGTCTGGGAATGCTGATTGATTTCAGTGGAGCTACTCCTGATTTACTGCATAAAATCTTGACATTCACTTGATTTGAATGTGAAACTTATCTTACATACACAACAGCTCCATAAGCCATGTTTTAAGCATCAGCAAAGCCATGTAACTCCACTACCTTTGCAACATCGCAGGAAAGATATCTATCAACTCTTATGATTTTAACTGTGTTCAACTCAGATAACAAATATTTCCATTTTGAAGCTTTCCTTTCAGTTAAGGGGTCATCCCAATTCAGTTTCAACAGCCAAAGTTGCTGCATGAACATTTTTGCCTTAGCAATTTGTTAACAAAAGGGTCTAAGAATCCTAGTGGATCGAACAATTTGGCTGTATGAGATAGAACAGTGCGTTAGTGCAAGTGGTGAACGGGCTATTTGTAGAACAGAAAATGTAAACATGTCAAATTTGGGATCTAAGAAAAATTCTAAAGTCTTCACCTTTACTTCTGAAGAGTCATGAAATGCATATTCCTTGGTTTCGTGTGCTACGGGGTTGATCAGAGACTGCTCATTAGAAGCCCACTTATGAAGCTTCAGACCACCTGAGAGTAACAATTCAATTAACTCTCTTTGTAAAGCTGAGGCAGACGCTATATCACTTGCGTCAGAGAGGATGTCATCAACATAAAAATCGGTGTGTACAACTGGGGCAGCAATGGGAAATCTTTCAGTTTAACCAACACTAATTGCTTGAGTGTTCTAGTTGCGAGATACGGAAGACTTCTTGTTCCATAGGTAACAGTACATAATTTATAAATTTTTAAGAGCCCATTAGGACAGTCCTTCCAAACGATGCGTTGGAGGTCTCTCTGGGATGGGTCGATAAAAATCCTCCTGTACATTTTCTCTATATCAGCAACAAATGCGATGCGGTGTTTCCGAAACCTCAATAGTATATAGAAGAGATCGTCTTGAATTACACCACCGTTCATTTGGAGGGAATTTAGAGAAGTGTCATTCGAAGAAGGGGACGAGGCGCTGTAAACAACTTTTAATTTGGTGGTAGTTTTCTCTGGAGGGAAAACACTGTGATGAGGAATGTAGTATGTTACTAGATGTTCATAAGTTTCCTCGACAATTTCCATGTGCCCTAAAGTAACATATTCCTGCATAAATTGCACATATAAATCCCTCAGTTGACGTTGTCTTCATAACCTATTCCAAAGTGCATTCAGTTTCTTGATAGCTGCTTCTTTGGATTCACCCAATATCCCAGGATTATCTTTCAGTGGCATTTGGACTATGTATTTTCCTGTTTCACGCCTCTTATGCGCCTTTTGAAAGTGGTCTTCGCAGAACAATTCTTCATTTGATTTAATATATTTTCCTTCAACCGATTCCAGTTCCCAAAATTTGGTCATTAATTGATCAAGGTTTTCTTGTTCTGTTAACAACAAACAGTGTGGTGTGGGTCGATAACACGGTATGTTTCCTGATACTATAAACCCAAATGCGGAGTTTTGCAGTAGCATGGAGTCACTAATTTGAATTTGATCTCCCTTTAAAATTCTAAAGAACAGTTCAGCACCAATTAACATTTGTATTTTAGAAGGTTTGTAAAAGTTGGAGTCTGCGAGTTCAATGCTATCTGGAAAACGATGTTTAGATATACCTAAAACAGTGTATGGAATCAAAGATGTGATTTTCGCAATCCAGAATTGCCTTGATTTTATTTCATTCGCCGAACTTATTTTGAACAAACACCTCAGCCGTTGCGAGCAAAATCGTAGAACGCTGGATTGATTCGTGCGTTGAGTGGAGCGACGTAGCTTCTTCCCTCACGGAGCTCGGGACGTTCCTTTGGCCTGGCGAGGGAAACGGGGTCAAGAGTTCAACTGGAGTTGCGAGGGACTGGGGAGGTTTTGAAATTTCATCCCCACGGCGGCACAGCAGAGAACTATGATGTTTCGAGCAGAATCGGCACATATACTTCGATCTGCAAGGTGCGACTGAATGGTTTCCAGAACAGTTAATGCACATCAAATGTTTTTTTTTATTAATGTCAAATCTTTGTAAAGCATTTAATTTCAAAAAAGACTCACACTTGTAAATTGGATGATTTGACTTGCATAATACACATAAATTGTTGGAACCATTAGATCCGATGAAAAAGTTTCTAGATTGAATATTCCGATCTTGATAAACCTTAGGCTTCACAGACGTGTTTTTCTCAATGTTTTCTAACATGTGAGACCGCTTTTCTAATAACAAAAGTGAATCATCAAGCTTAGGCACCTCGTTTGAACTTATACTTAATTCATATTTTTTGCGAGTCTCCTTATCAAGTTTCCCCAAAACAATATTTAAGATTAACCCTTTCAAGGGCAACAAACTCCACTGTTTACACGGTGCAGATTTTTTTTAACCTAAAGAATTAAAAAAAAAATTCCAATAAAAGGTTGCAAAGTATTTTTACTTCTTTAAACAAATAACAGATGGCAGTACTAACCATTTTTCTGCTCATTTAACTAGAATAGATTGAATGCAAGTGAAAAAATTCTAGATTTAGACGTTTGCAATGTGCAAACGGCGCCCCTCAACGGGATATAGCATCGGAGAGATTATTTCTGTCAAATTCCAATAATTTTAATGCGCCAACGTTTTCTTTACATTTCACAGGTCTGCAAAAATATTTTAAAAAGTTGTTTGTAGTTTGACAACTGATTTCTATGTATTTTTCAATGCTGATTTCAAAAATAAAATCCATTTTTTTCCCCTCACGTCAGGTTATCTCACAAAAAGGGTGTGTATTTTGGATGAAAAACTCAATTTAACGCAATTTTGTACATTTTTTCTAAAGGTTCTAAATGTTAATAAACAAATAAAAGATGCCATGGTTTACATTTACACAACAGAATATTGAAAAAGTGCGTAACTATAATACTAGAGTCCTGCTAGAGTACTACATACCCAATTTAATGTGTAGAGTCAAAAGTCCTTGTAGTAAGCGCTTTTGCTTCACATCAAAACTTCTTTTTAGTGCTCTTCCTGCTGTGGACAGCTTGAGCATCTTCCCTTTTTAATATCCAGCATCTAGCTTCTTTTGGCCTTTTTAATCCGCTGTCATGTTAACGTTCCATCTTCCTTGGCACCTTTTCCCCATTTTCTTGATGTCTTGATGGAACCTTTCGCCCTGCTCGTCACTGACATCACCAAGAGTAGCAGGGAAGAAGCCAAGGTGTGATTGGAGAAAATGAACTTTTATGATTATACTAGCTGAAAACCCGCACTTCGCTACGGAGTACATTCAAAGTAAAAACATCGGTGAATGTATGCAATTAATGCCAATATATATATAATAAATACGACGATCAATGCATATAATTGATGTAAAATATATATATATTTATAAAACAAATCGTAAGGGATATTTTTATAGACAAAATAATGTAGAAGAAGATATTCAAATTAAATCTAATATAAAGAATACTAAGGAATATAGTACAGTTAATATAGTACAGTTTCTAGAACATTTCTTTTACTGTATTTTAATATTTTTTTGGATAATGTCCAATCGTCTGCCGCATTAGCAAGAAAAAAAAATTATTTTTTGTCTATTTAGTTTTTATGCACGTGACGATAAATTTATTTAAAGTACCAGAAAAAGAAGTCACGTGATCGGCATTTAATAAATTAAATTCTAAAAATTAATCTTTAAAAATTCACCAAAAATCAGGAAATGAAGGTAAAGATTCGAAAAAGATTTCATTTTAAAGGAATTTTTATGATCTTTCTCGTGATATAAATTTTATAACCCTCAAATTATTATTTTAAATGCAAACCTAAAAAAGTAAAAAAAACAGCTTAAAAATTTAATTTAAAAAAATCTAAGAAGAATTTTTCAAAAATCTCTCTTAGTGCACCCCTACACTATAAGAAGAATCGCCATGCAAAATTTCAGCCCTTCAGATCGAGCGGTTTGGTCCGTGCGTTGTATGTCAGTCAGTCAGTGAATGAATGAATGAATGAATGAATGAATGAGTCAGTTACGGAACTGTTTTATATATATAGATTACAACCCAGTTTCATGAAGTTGTCTAACATGTCAGCGATGAAAAACTTGTAGTTTGGGTCCTTTTCGTTTCCCAGAAAACTGGTTACAACTAGTTTAACAGATACTCATGCTGCTTTGTCTTTTGTTTCCATTTTTTTTCTCAAAGTTGGCATCCCTCATTAATTTTGTGATGCCAGGTCCGATAAACACTCCTTCTTTTATCTTTACCTCGGATAACCCAGTAAACTGCTCATAAAGGTATCTAAAGCATTCTCCTTATTTTTGGCAATGCCTTGAGAAATTGTTTCATCAAACCCAATATAATGTGTAATGGTGGAAGTAATACCTTTTGGAGATCTTCAAGACTCAGAGGAGATAGTAAGGGATGGGGGGAAGGTCGACAGACAACCTCTTATAAGAAAGTGATGCAGTTTTAACCGTCTTACACTAGTTTTAGTACGACTGTCCAGTATATATAAGAATAACTATTTCATTGCAAACGCCTTAAAACTTTTTCACATTACTTTTTAAAGTGTTTGTATGCAAAATATTACAGTTTCTTTGGAAATATTTGAAATTTTGTTTAAACTCATAGTGCTATCTTACTTTAAAAAATACACAAATTCGACAAAATTAGACATGCTAATTGTAACAAAAATGTACGTGATGGAGTTTTTTCAATAATTTTCCCATAATCAACACCAAAAATACTATAAAAATCGCTGATTATATTTCAGACAATTTTATTGTCGCAGGCCTGTGTTATGTATCTGGCTTCGCAAAGGTTTAGCAGAATCGTGCGTAATGTTTTATGCTTCCAAAATTGCATTGATGTGAATTTCTACGATAACTTTGACGCTCTCAAAACTTTCTTCTAAAAATACAAATAACGATGAAAATGTATCATCTGTCGTTTGTAAGTTCTTTGCTTAACTTGTTAAAGCAGCATTTAAATTATGCAATTTCTGAACTGGTAAAAGCTGTTCATTTAACGCAATATTATTGCTAAATTATGTTTTGAATGAACTCCATTGTTCATAATTTCAGGAGAATTTCTTAAGTGGAATCGCCGGAAGTTTTATGTTTGTTATTCTACTTTGAACAGTAGAGTTCGAATGAGGAATTGCTGTAACATTACCTAATTTTTTAATCTGCGATTGTAACTTGAACTTAATTCTAACTCTGCTTTCGTTGTAATCCTCACTTGCATTAATTTCGGATTCGTAATCATTCGGAACCGATATTAAATATTCTATACTCGCAATGAGTGATTTTAAAGATTCCTCCTTATTATTTAATTGGTCTAATATTTCTTTAAATTCATCAACTTCTTTTTTTCAGAAACAATTAAATTTTCAATTTTAGTAATTATTTTGGTTACACTTCTTCTTAGAACCTCCTTTTTTCTTCAAATTTTCAAGTTCATCTATTTTTTATGCAATGAATACACTAAACACAGAACTCAAAGAATGTCCTACCTCGTTCTTGGGCGTGGCTGGCGCTGTAGGAAGATTTCGCACGAACTGCGATGCAAAGTTAATCCAAACTTTGCGGGAATTTCAGCACAAACGTAATAGTAGAGCTAGTATTCCAAACTCATAAATTTACACTGAATAGGCTCCGTGCGATCGGACCAGGGTGGAAGTGGCATGCATGATGCCTGAAAAAAATGAGAGGGGATTGTACGGGAAAACAATAACAAAGAATATTGAAACGAGAGATTGTGCTAAGACGCGCTGCAAGTACCATGGCGGCTTATCGACAACTAACTAGTACATGGAGTAGGGCGACAGAGGGCGCCCATATTGCGGGGGTTCTCGGGATGCGTCATGAAGAAAGACAGGTGGCGCCAACCACAATTTTTCAGTCACCCATTTGAGATAGGAAATCAAACGGGGAAAAAGTCTGAGAGAGCAAATAAAAATTTTAAAAATGTTAATCACTTACTTGTATACATATTTCTTAATCAACTGCTTAAAGCTGCAAATGTTGAAACCGGAATAATATTATATTAAAACAATAACTTTAAAAGAGAGATAAAATGTAGAGCACGAAAAAACTGAATATTTGACTCGGGATCAAAAAAGTTCATACATACTGATGCTGATAGGTATCAAACTCATATAAAGCGCAGAAAACCAATATCTAAATTTAACCACTATAACAACTCCTTTAGGGTCATTTCGATTACGCTCGCAATAAAAAATAATGAAATGAAATCTGATTTATTTGTAATTCCAATTAATTTATTATATATTCTATTATTTCTTATTCTGCTGCTCGGACGCTTTTAGCATCCCAACTTACACGAATAATCTGTTTCCATCAATCTAATTCAGGCATCTGACTGCGACTGCGACTGCGACTGGTTGTGGAGAAGTGCCTGGGTAGAGATATACCCCCAACTTCTAGAAGTAGCGTTTCTTTTCCTGGAGTTTACCGGAATATAATTGTCGACAGATGTTAGTTAAAGAGATAGGAGAGAAGTGTGTTTGTTTCCTCGAATTTCTGTGACCAGAGAAAGTTTAAAGGATAGAGAAAAGGAAAAAATTTAATTAAGGAGGGTTAATGTTTATAAATAAATATTTTTTACCTTGGGTTTGAGTACAAACTCAAGTATCAATTTTTAGAATTTTATACATGTTTTTTACCGTAGACCGGGGTCTACGTATCGATTTTTGAAAAATTTTATAATTTTTTTTTTTTTTTTTTTTTTTTTTTTTTTTTTTTTTTTTTTTTTTTTTTCATTAAATAAATAAAATAAATTAAGGATAGACACTAGAAAGGAGTTTGCAGGCCAGAACCCAGCTAACTGGGGGGGGGGGGGAATTTTGAAAAAGTGTATTCGTGGGGAATCGAACTCACAACCTTTGGGTTATGAGCTCCGCGCTCTACCGTCTGTGCTACTGGGACATATCAAAAGGAGGGGAATTACCAGTTAAGACCCAAAGAGGCTCTTGGCCTCTTTCTATTAAAGGGTTTTCTGTAGTCATAGTCTGAGAGATCAGTTAGCAGAGTAAGCTCATTTGCTTCAATGCTATCATAAAAATTAGTGTTAAGGGAATGGATGAATTTAGTGAGGGGGGGGAAGTTAATTTCTTCGTAAATTTTGTAATTTCTAAAGTAGTATGGGGCATTTACAATAGTTCTAATGGTACTATTTTGAGCAGCACAGATTTTATTAATTTGATATTCTGGACAGTAAGACCAGGCCTGGCAAGCATAGGTTAAGATAGGTCTAAGGAATGCACTATAGATGAGCAACTTCATATCTAAGTTCAAATAATTATTTCGAGCAATTAGGGGGAAGAGTGATCTTTTAGCAGCTCGAAATTTATCAATAATGTGTTTTATGTGGGGACGCCAAGTGAGATTCTTGTCAAGAGTAATTCCAAGATATTTACAGGAGGATTTCCAGGGCAGAGCAGTGTTGTTTATAATGATGTTAATGTCTTTGTATGAGGTAGGTGATTTTCTGGAAAACATGACAGCAACACATTTGTCTGTATTGAGTTTCATTTTCCATTTATGTGTCCATTTCTGGATGTGGTGTAGGTGAGTGTTAAGCTGGTTGACAGCAAAGTTAATTTTGTTGTAGGACATGTATATGGCTGTGTCATCTGCGTAAACAGCAGTGTGTGTTCTGAAGTGTGTTGGAAAGTCGTTAACGTAGATTAAGTACAGAACTGGACCCAGCAAGCTGCCTTGTGGCAGACCGCAGATAATGTTGTGTTTCTGTGAGAGTGTATTCTGAAGTTTGACTTGGAAAGTTCTGTTTGTTAGGTAGCTGTAAATTAAGTGTGTAATGCTAGGTGAGAAATTGTAATTTATGAGCTTGTGGATGAGTCCCTGTACCCAGACTGAGTCGAATGCCCTGCTTATATCCAGAAAGACAGCAGCAGTAGATTTGCTGTAAGTTTTAGCTTTGGCGAGATCACTGACTACCCTATATAATTGATGGGGGGCTGAGAGAGCACGCCTGAAACCAAATTGGTATGGGGAGAGGATGTTATTATTATCTAGGTGGGAGTTAATTAAGTTTAGGATGAATTTTTCAGCTAGTTTACTAATAGTTGAGAGAAGGCTAATGGGTCTGTAATTAGAGGGGTCAGAGGGAGCTTTTCCAGGTTTATGGATGGGGATAATTATAGAGTTTTTCCAGGGAGAGGGGAAGTAGCTGGTGCGAATAATGGCATTAATGAGGGTGGTAATATTAATTATGAGCTTAGGGGGGAGATTTTTAAGCATTATACAAGTGATTTTATCCGCACCAGGGGCTTTATTATTTTTAAGCTTTCTAATGTGGTTGATTACTTCAGAGGGGGGGATATGAGTTTCTATAGGAGGGATGGGGGAGTCTAGTAGGTTTTCTAAGTTAGAATTTACTACTCTCTCAGTGGGGGGGTGAGATAAATTATGGGGGGTGAACTGCTTAGCTAGCTTTTGAGCAATTAATGCTGCTTTGTCTTCCTGGGTAAGAGCTTGTGTACCTGTAGTGTTATTGTAAAGTGGTGGCATGTTGAATTTCCTATTTTTAAGTTGTCGTGTGGCTTTCCAGATGGAGTTGTTTTGTGTGGTTAAGTTAGTGACATAGTAATTCCAACTGGTGTTTGACTTGTGTTTGATGTATGTTTTTAAGTTGTCTTGTGCTTGATTCATGAGTGTTTTGTGATGTGGGAGCCTGGATTGCTGCCATGTTTTCCTGGTGCTGTTTCTGAGATTTTTAAGATGGTTGAGTGTTTTGTCAGTAGATTTTCTGTTAATATTGTTGTGAATTGTTTGTGTAGCAGTGTTATAGGCAGTGGTGATGGTGTCGGTTATGTAATTGGTGTATTTGTCAATTTCATCAGGGGTGTTTGGGATGTTAAAGTTATATGGTGTATTCTTAAGAATGTGGTTATAGTGATTCCAGTCAGTAATAGTATTATGAGTGTTGTGGTTGAGATTTGTGTTGAAGTTAATGGTAAGTTGGACTGGAAGGTGATCTGAGTTAAGAGTGTTGAGTGTTTGTATATTCATGGGGTAAGGGACTCCCTTAATGAGTGCAAAATCAATAATGGAGCCATTACCTTGGTGGCTGTAGTGTGTAGGTGTTTCAGGTGCTAGAATGTCAATGTCATAATTGTTAATTAAGTTGTAAATTGTGTTTCCATGTGTGTTGATAGTGTTGCAGTTCCAATAGGTGTGTGTGGCGTTGAAATCTCCAAAAATTATGGTTTTATTATCTAGTTGGGCTATTTTAATTAAATCATTGTGTACGTCAGTGTGGTTTTGTTGGGGGGGAATATAAGTGGAGATAATTAAGAAGGGGGTTTTATTATTGAGAGTGACTTTGAGAGCTGTGGCGTAGATGGCAGTGAGGTTAGGAAGTGGGATTTCATAGTGTGGGATGTTTTTCTTAATGTATATGGCAGTGCCCCTATAGGGGACAGGGTTAGGTGGAGTGTCGTTTCTGTAATTGTGGTAGTTTGTGACATTTGCTCTGACACCTGGGTGTAGATGTGTTTCTTGAACGAGGATGATATCAGGAGAGTGCTCATCTATGTGATCCCGAAATTCGAGGAGTTTGGATCTAAGACCATTGGCATTCCAGGAAAGAACGGAGAGGCAAAACTTATGGCAATTAGCCATGATGGGGGATGGATATCAGGTTAGGGAGATACCGGCATCTGACCTGAGGCAATCTGACCTGATAATAAGACGTCAAGTACCAAGGTCCAAGGGTGGAAATTAATATCAATAGCATATTCCTCCTAATTTTTACTGGTGACTAACAAAGGACAGTCTTCCAGCTGATTTAGGAAAGAACCGTCGTCTCACAAATTGTGGAAAAAAATTGAGAGCGTATAAAGATGACGAAATACATTGGCACAAATGTAATCATTTAATAAATATCATTAACTATTTCAATTCCACTTTAAATTTCTGTTCTTTCGTCTCGTAGTGAAGAAAATCAATTCATTTCATTTAGGATGTTTCAGTACCTGCAGGTGCCCCAGACTTTCTTCGATCATTGTGTATTTAAAGAAATCTTAGTTTATTTTCCAATTCGTGAATGAGTTCACAGACGGAGCGTTTTTGCTTAAAACCCACATTTTCGGAAAAAAGAAATGTAATATGGATGCAATGAAGAAATGTCAAAAAGTAAGACATATGTATCTTAAGTGGCATATTAGAGCTCAAGAGCTTAATTTATGTACAAAGTTTGATAATTATAAATTTTACTATATCAAATTAATAAATAACATCCTAATCGCTATGAAAATTGTACTTTTGCAGTAAATTGCTAAGCAATCAAGAAATATTTAAATTATAGTTGGTTTCAATGGGAAGAAATTTGCTTTTTATTACTTCTTCTTTAGGGGAGAAGTAAAGATAAGGGAAATATATTATATTCGTTATGTTTTAAAATTACTTCTAAATTTTTACAGAGAAACTGCAAAAAACCTTCGAAGAGTAAGAAACAAGAAATCATTTCTCTAAGTCTGCATTTAATTATGTTGACTGAAATTGCCCTATTAGAAGAAAAAAAATTTAATTATGCCACGCATTCTGTAATAGTTTATGATAATGATATGTACGATCATTAGGTTTAAAGAGGGCGTGACCCAGATGACGCTACAAACCAATGGATTTTTATGTATCTGCTGTACATGAGGAAATGTTTGATTTTTTAAATTTTTAATTTAAATTTTTTTTGCAATTTAAATTATACTATACATTTCTTTTTTCCTAAATTTCAATGTGAATACTTTTACTTCGATCCTGTGAACGGCAATATATTCACGAAAAATTATTTATATCGAGGATATGAAGCTCTCCGATGCGTCGTTAACTTACCATGTCAATCTAATATACTAAATACCCAAACTCTCTAGTAAATAATATGAGCCTTTTACAAGAGTTGATTGGTTGGTTTAGGACTTTACGGTCATTTTTTGCTTTACGTGTGCTAAAAATAAGAATTCACTCATGCCGAGCTCGCTAAGATTCCTTTTTACTACGGTAAAAACTGTTTTAAAACTTTTCAGTCGAAAACTTGTCTTATGAACTCTTATGTTCGTCCTCTTTATCTCTCCTTAATCTGTTTTTCTTTCATCGTGTGAATTAACATGCGAGCACCTCCATATACTTCTTTGGATTACATGATAAAATAGAAAAAACATGTCCATAAATTTCGCAATTCATAAATATCGTGTAAAATTATTCCAAAGACTAGAATTTACGTTTCGAATGTATTGTGGTGGACTTCTAATTTATATAAATTTAAACAAGTTCTATGAATAATATCACCACATATCATTAAGATGATATATATCTTTGCAAAGTGTCAAATGTTCAGAATAATTTTCCGTCACTTAATTTGTTTCTGTTGAACAGTTTGTTATTAATTATTTATGTTTTCTTTTAAAAGTGGATCGTTGTTATACTTTTGCTACGTATCGGATAGTTAAACAGGTTTGAAAGGCGGAGCTTACGCAGGATGTATCCCACCTTTCCGAAAATTGCTGACTGAATGTGTTGGAAAAATCATATCAAGATATGTATGCGTTGTGCTAAATATTATCACAAGTGTTTAACTAACACATTAAATTTTAATATGACTAATACATTTTATTTTAATTACTCTTTCACTTAGCATGTATTAAGGGGGCAGTTCATCTCAGTGGCTTTGAAATGCAAAAAATTAGTGTATCTTCCGAATTTTTTCATGAATTAACTATTGAAGCTATTAACTCAAAATTTTGAAGTCTACTAATGTAAATATTTTTTTGTTACATAAAATATTACATCAAGTTAAATAGTTTCAAAATTATTTTTAAAATTTAAAATATAAAATCATGTTTCCTTTATTATGGATTTTTGTTGTATCATTGCGCGCAGGATATCTTCAGTATATTTAATTTATTTTAAGAAAATAATATCTTAAATTAAGGGAAATAGTCTAAATTTTAATTTAATGAAAAATATTTTTTCTAACTGTATATTTAAAATTAATAGTTTACCAATTTTAATTAGGAAATTTTTTTTTAATTTCAAAATAATTTTAGTCCTTAATTTTCATTATACCAACATAACTTTTCGTCATTTTACAGAAATCTATGTCTTTTATGATGTCTGAAAATTTCAAGGCGTTTCATGAAAGGGTTCTCAAGATATCATGCGCGCAATGTCAAAAAACCACATTTTGAGATATTTGCATTTAAAGTTGAAATTTTGTTTTTTTCTTTAAAATCTTTTATCTAAATGTACTCAATCGTATTTATATACTTAACTCATACCTGTTAGACCTGAAGACGATGAAAATGTAGTATAATTTAATAAAAAATTTTAAATATGTTCACAAAAATGACACATTGTTGGGAATATCAACATTTGAAACATATGAAAGTTATTGTTTCACAGTCTAAATATCACTAGTAGGACCAGTTTTCAAATATTCTGTTTAAGTATTAAACATGAATAAACATTATTTCAAATTTTCAGATATTTTACATATTTTTGGACACATTTTATGGAAATAAACTGATGACAAACCTTGCACTTTTTTCTCTAGTATATCAATATTTTGTCCACATATTTTGCAGCATAATTGTTCAGAAATATTTCTGGAAAACATAGTAATATCGATTTAGCGATAACCCGAGAAACCATTATCAATAGTAATATCTGCGAAAGAAGTGTTTTCAAAATTTTTGATGTAGTTGTGGGAGATGCAATGTTTTGCAGTCACATCAGAATTATTTACACGTGTTACTTACGTGTATAAACTTTCGTTTTCTTTTGTTTAGAGGGGGTATGGCGTCATTGTCCGGAAGCACGCTTACGTTCACTCGACATAACTTATAAAATTTCAAATAAATTTAGAACTTTAAATATTATAAATAATTTGAAACAAACGAAGAAAGAAAATAGTACGGAATGCAGCGATAAAAAACACCAGCACAATTGCGAACGAAATGTAAACAATGTAGCACGAAACTGATTTAGTTCCACTCTTCCTACTGCTGGGAGAAAAAAACCAGGAAATAAGAAAATAAGTGGTAGCTAGTGATATGTATATCATGAATGTTGTGACCAGGTTGTGACTAATAAATGAAAGCCATACAGCTGTGTAAACATTGAATTTAAAGGACAACTGCGAGGCTATTTAAATGGAAACTTTTTATAGGTTGCGTACATCATTCCTTAATATCTCGCGAATATATTGACGGACAGAAACGGATTTGGTATCAAATCGTTCAGAATCAAGCAGGCTATAATAATAAGTAAAAATTGAAATTTTGATTTGTCGATCCATTTTGAGTGAACTGTCCCCTTAAACAAATTATCACGGGAGAATTAAAAACATATTTAATATAATAAAATAAGATGTTCCTATTCTCTTTATTAGAGAGAGAGAGAGAGAGAATGAATTTTTTACTCTTGAAACATATATCAAATTTTAAGAGAGAAACTTTCAAAGGAGTTCAGTAAGAGAAAGAATTACAGTCCTTACCAAAGTAATAAAAATCCATTAATTAGCTTAATCCTGCATTATACAGTGGAACCTCGATCTATCGTTTCACAAGTGAGCTATTGCACTGAACGATAAATGCGGGAAAATTATACACGCGGGAACATAACAAACAAATAATTTCATAGGGACAGATGAAATAAACGACATATACGGGAAAACGATTATTCGGGATACGATTGATCGACGTTCCACTGTATTCCTATACCCTCCTTCGCAAAAACCTTACACTGTAAATATACTTACTAGCAACCTTTAACACAAAGCATTTAACGCTGCTCCAAATTAAGAAAATGTATACTCTAAAACTTGAAACCTATCATGCTAAGCTAGGCCGGTTTACGAGCCACAGTCGTTTTCAGTTTTAATCCACTCTTCAGAAACCACACAAAATGAACTCTAGCTCTCTTCATCAGTTACTGTTATTCTGTTAAATGTGACGATATAGATAAGAAAAATTACAGTAGTTCTTTTGACATTAATGGAGTTTAGCTTAATACAACTTCAACATAATTTTAACATAATAAAGTTGCACCTCGTACTGTTTTCATATTCCTTCACGAATTATATCTTTTTATATCAGGTGATTCTGTTCGTCTGATCAAATTCAAATGTCACCATCTGTCACATTTTACACACTGAAAATACAGCCTTGACATTTCAGAAAAAGATTATGCATTCATTTCTCTATGCAATCTCCAGTCCGCGTATGAAATATATCTTGTATAACTGAAGATCTACTAAAAAGTTAGAGACAGAAATGTATTAAATAGTTTGCCTTACGTAAACAACCTTTTTTTTTTTTTTTTTTGCTTCGAGCTGATCCTATTTTCAACAAAACTGAAAGATTTCTCTTTTATAGAACCATAGAATTATCGTTCTTTACCACACACTCTGAATCTCAAAACTGTTGTATTTATACTTTTACTGAGTACATTTTTATATATCTATTAAGTTCTTTGGAGGATTTTCTTTTTTAAGCGTGATAAAGCAGGGGAATAATAAAATTGAGGTATTAAATAATTACAGCATATTTGTCATATAAGATACATTACCAATCTGTTTGCAATGAAAGATTTGAGACTATACTCGTACTTATTTTATTTTTTATTTTTTTGATAACTCCCGAGAATTTTCTTTTCCGCGTTGTAAGACATGGAACAATGTGCACTCGAATGATCATGGTATTTTTGTCATTTTTGTCGTGGCATTTTTGTCACTTCTGCGGACTTCTGGGAAAGTTGACGACATCAAAACGTTTTCCTCCAAGTTCATTTCTTTTATTAAATGACCGCGTGTCTCCATCTCCTGTTAGGTTCAATCACGCAAATATGAACATATCAGATTTTGATAGAATCATGCAACCCAAACAAAATCTTCTTAGGTGTACAGTCTTTCGCGCCAAAACCTAAACAAGTTATTGGAGATTCTGTTACAGCAAAGAGATCATCTCCCATAGCACGACAACGGACACACAAAAAATGTATCATGTTCACAAGTGCTTTGGGAGAGGGAAGGAGTGTAAAAAATAATCGATTGAAAGAGTACATAGCACGATCGTCGCTGCAAATCTACCACCGTGTTCACTAATGGTGGGCGGGGCAAGCAAAATAGGGCGTGGCTACAATGTCCACCAAGTTCTCAAATTTACCTCTGGAGTTGCGGGGTCAAGTGTTCCGGTCTCGTCACTTGACTCGGTTCAAAATTACGGGGCCGGTCATTTAGCCAAGTCGGACTCCGACCCTTGTGGTGCTAATTAAAAATACAGGAGCCGCACTTTCAACGCCCATAGCCTTCGGGACTTGATCTGAAGATACAAGGTCGATCAAGGGGCATAAGCAACAACAACAACAACATAGCACGAAGACTCAGCTTCTTAACAGCTACAAAAAAGCTAGAGTGGCAACTTGTTTCGAGCTAATGTTTCGAGCTTTATCAAGTTGAGGAGAGTTAGGCGGGGCTGTTTCTATGAATAATTAACAATTTCAAATCTGAATCTTATATAGTGACGATCCAACTTAGTGTTTTTCTGGCTGATGAAGAACTAAATATCAATTAGTTTGAAGCAAGGGGGTCATCTTTATTTTTTTTTTTATTGTGTCTATTAAGAAGGTGTGTGTCCCAGTTATGCGTTTTCCCAAGTAAACGACTGCTTAAGCAACAGCAGGTATTAAACGAGGCTTTGTGCCATCCATGTATAGCAAGATTTGATGCGAAATATGACACAGATACGTGAAAATCCCACACTTTGAAAATATGCGTAAACAGTTTTTTTTCTCCAAATAATAGAAAAGAATACCAATTTGAAAATTTTTTATAGCATTTCAATCAGTTTAAAACGAAAATTTTTGGAAAATGGTCTACTATCGAAAGATAATGTGGGAATATTTCTGAAGGTAATTTCAAATTTATATCCTCAAAAATGCATACGATATAGTTCTTGCCCTTTTCCGGAAAAAAAAAATAAAAATTAGAGGGGATTACTAGTTTTGATCCTACAGACCTCATACAGGGTGACTTTTATTAAACTGACACTACTCAGAGTTATCTGTATCAATCGTAATTCCCCCAAAATTTATAGAGGGACTAAGGACGACATGGGAAAGAGTTTCCATGAAAAACAAGTTTCAAAACTCACCGATAGGGGAAGAAATGGCGCTGTTGTTGTCGGCGCACCCGAGGATTTGCAAGTAGAACACCAAAATGCAAATTCACGACTACGTAGTCGACAGCAGCGCCAGTATTTCGGGCTATAAAGAAAAGGGGTGAATGCCGAAAAAATTGAAATAAGCAGACAAATGAATAACAAAGAAATTTCACTGCTACATAACTTTATGCAGCAAATTCCTCTTCTTCTCCCTTCCTCTCTTCACTTCTCCCTCTTTCAATGTGACCACCATCCTGCTTGACGACACATTGAATCCTGCACACTACGTTCTCAACGGCCGAGCGTAACATGTCACCAGGAATGTTGCGTAACATGTCACCAGGATTGTCACCATGAAACGTTTTCCTCCAAGTTCATTTCTTTTATTAAATGACCGCGTGTCTCCATCTCCTGTTAGGTTCAATCACGCAAATATGAACATATCAGATTTTGATAGAATCATGCAACCCAAACAAAATCTTCTTAGGTGTACAGTCTTTCGCGCCAAAACCTAAACAAGTTATTGGAGATTCTGTTACAGCAAAGAGATCATCTCCCATAGCACGACAACGGACACACAAAAAATGTATCATGTTCACAAGTGCTTTGGGAGAGGGAAGGAGTGTAAAAAATAATCGATTGAAAGAGTACATAGCACGATCGTCGCTGCAAATCTACCACCGTGTTCACTAATGGTGGGCGGGGCAAGCAAAATAGGGCGTGGCTACAATGTCCACCAAGTTCTCAAATTTACCTCTGGAGTTGCGGGGTCAAGTGTTCCGGTCTCGTCACTTGACTCGGTTCAAAATTACGGGGCCGGTCATTTAGCCAAGTCGGACTCCGACCCTTGTGGTGCTAATTAAAAATACAGGAGCCGCACTTTCAACGCCCATAGCCTTCGGGACTTGATCTGAAGATACAAGGTCGATCAAGGGGCATAAGCAACAACAACAACAACATAGCACGAAGACTCAGCTTCTTAACAGCTACAAAAAAGCTAGAGTGGCAACTTGTTTCGAGCTAATGTTTCGAGCTTTATCAAGTTGAGGAGAGTTAGGCGGGGCTGTTTCTATGAATAATTAACAATTTCAAATCTGAATCTTATATAGTGACGATCCAACTTAGTGTTTTTCTGGCTGATGAAGAACTAAATATCAATTAGTTTGAAGCAAGGGGGTCATCTTTATTTTTTTTTTATTGTGTCTATTAAGAAGGTGTGTGTCCCAGTTATGCGTTTTCCCAAGTAAACGACTGCTTAAGCAACAGCAGGTATTAAACGAGGCTTTGTGCCATCCATGTATAGCAAGATTTGATGCGAAATATGACACAGATACGTGAAAATCCCACACTTTGAAAATATGCGTAAACAGTTTTTTTTCTCCAAATAATAGAAAAGAATACCAATTTGAAAATTTTTTATAGCATTTCAATCAGTTTAAAACGAAAATTTTTGGAAAATGGTCTACTATCGAAAGATAATGTGGGAATATTTCTGAAGGTAATTTCAAATTTATATCCTCAAAAATGCATACGATATAGTTCTTGCCCTTTTCCGGAAAAAAAAAATAAAAATTAGAGGGGATTACTAGTTTTGATCCTACAGACCTCATACAGGGTGACTTTTATTAAACTGACACTACTCAGAGTTATCTGTATCAATCGTAATTCCCCCAAAATTTATAGAGGGACTAAGGACGACATGGGAAAGAGTTTCCATGAAAAACAAGTTTCAAAACTCACCGATAGGGGAAGAAATGGCGCTGTTGTTGTCGGCGCACCCGAGGATTTGCAAGTAGAACACCAAAATGCAAATTCACGACTACGTAGTCGACAGCAGCGCCAGTATTTCGGGCTATAAAGAAAAGGGGTGAATGCCGAAAAAATTGAAATAAGCAGACAAATGAATAACAAAGAAATTTCACTGCTACATAACTTTATGCAGCAAATTCCTCTTCTTCTCCCTTCCTCTCTTCACTTCTCCCTCTTTCAATGTGACCACCATCCTGCTTGACGACACATTGAATCCTGCACACTACGTTCTCAACGGCCGAGCGTAACATGTCACCAGGAATGTTGCGTAACATGTCACCAGGATTGTCACCATGAAACGTTTTCCTCCAAGTTCATTTCTTTTATTAAATGACCGCGTGTCTCCATCTCCTGTTAGGTTCAATCACGCAAATATGAACATATCAGATTTTGATAGAATCATGCAACCCAAACAAAATCTTCTTAGGTGTACAGTCTTTCGCGCCAAAACCTAAACAAGTTATTGGAGATTCTGTTACAGCAAAGAGATCATCTCCCATAGCACGACAACGGACACACAAAAAATGTATCATGTTCACAAGTGCTTTGGGAGAGGGAAGGAGTGTAAAAAATAATCGATTGAAAGAGTACATAGCACGATCGTCGCTGCAAATCTACCACCGTGTTCACTAATGGTGGGCGGGGCAAGCAAAATAGGGCGTGGCTACAATGTCCACCAAGTTCTCAAATTTACCTCTGGAGTTGCGGGGTCAAGTGTTCCGGTCTCGTCACTTGACTCGGTTCAAAATTACGGGGCCGGTCATTTAGCCAAGTCGGACTCCGACCCTTGTGGTGCTAATTAAAAATACAGGAGCCGCACTTTCAACGCCCATAGCCTTCGGGACTTGATCTGAAGATACAAGGTCGATCAAGGGGCATAAGCAACAACAACAACAACATAGCACGAAGACTCAGCTTCTTAACAGCTACAAAAAAGCTAGAGTGGCAACTTGTTTCGAGCTAATGTTTCGAGCTTTATCAAGTTGAGGAGAGTTAGGCGGGGCTGTTTCTATGAATAATTAACAATTTCAAATCTGAATCTTATATAGTGACGATCCAACTTAGTGTTTTTCTGGCTGATGAAGAACTAAATATCAATTAGTTTGAAGCAAGGGGGTCATCTTTATTTTTTTTTTATTGTGTCTATTAAGAAGGTGTGTGTCCCAGTTATGCGTTTTCCCAAGTAAACGACTGCTTAAGCAACAGCAGGTATTAAACGAGGCTTTGTGCCATCCATGTATAGCAAGATTTGATGCGAAATATGACACAGATACGTGAAAATCCCACACTTTGAAAATATGCGTAAACAGTTTTTTTTCTCCAAATAATAGAAAAGAATACCAATTTGAAAATTTTTTATAGCATTTCAATCAGTTTAAAACGAAAATTTTTGGAAAATGGTCTACTATCGAAAGATAATGTGGGAATATTTCTGAAGGTAATTTCAAATTTATATCCTCAAAAATGCATACGATATAGTTCTTGCCCTTTTCCGGAAAAAAAAAAATAAAAATTAGAGGGGATTACTAGTTTTGATCCTACAGACCTCATACAGGGTGACTTTTATTAAACTGACACTACTCAGAGTTATCTGTATCAATCGTAATTCCCCCAAAATTTATAGAGGGACTAAGGACGACATGGGAAAGAGTTTCCATGAAAAACAAGTTTCAAAACTCACCGATAGGGGAAGAAATGGCGCTGTTGTTGTCGGCGCACCCGAGGATTTGCAAGTAGAACACCAAAATGCAAATTCACGACTACGTAGTCGACAGCAGCGCCAGTATTTCGGGCTATAAAGAAAAGGGGTGAATGCCGAAAAAATTGAAATAAGCAGACAAATGAATAACAAAGAAATTTCACTGCTACATAACTTTATGCAGCAAATTCCTCTTCTTCTCCCTTCCTCTCTTCACTTCTCCCTCTTTCAATGTGACCACCATCCTGCTTGACGACACATTGAATCCTGCACACTACGTTCTCAACGGCCGAGCGTAACATGTCACCAGGAATGTTGCGTAACATGTCACCAGGATTGTCACCATGAAACGTTTTCCTCCAAGTTCATTTCTTTTATTAAATGACCGCGTGTCTCCATCTCCTGTTAGGTTCAATCACGCAAATATGAACATATCAGATTTTGATAGAATCATGCAACCCAAACAAAATCTTCTTAGGTGTACAGTCTTTCGCGCCAAAACCTAAACAAGTTATTGGAGATTCTGTTACAGCAAAGAGATCATCTCCCATAGCACGACAACGGACACACAAAAAATGTATCATGTTCACAAGTGCTTTGGGAGAGGGAAGGAGTGTAAAAAATAATCGATTGAAAGAGTACATAGCACGATCGTCGCTGCAAATCTACCACCGTGTTCACTAATGGTGGGCGGGGCAAGCAAAATAGGGCGTGGCTACAATGTCCACCAAGTTCTCAAATTTACCTCTGGAGTTGCGGGGTCAAGTGTTCCGGTCTCGTCACTTGACTCGGTTCAAAATTACGGGGCCGGTCATTTAGCCAAGTCGGACTCCGACCCTTGTGGTGCTAATTAAAAATACAGGAGCCGCACTTTCAACGCCCATAGCCTTCGGGACTTGATCTGAAGATACAAGGTCGATCAAGGGGCATAAGCAACAACAACAACAACATAGCACGAAGACTCAGCTTCTTAACAGCTACAAAAAAGCTAGAGTGGCAACTTGTTTCGAGCTAATGTTTCGAGCTTTATCAAGTTGAGGAGAGTTAGGCGGGGCTGTTTCTATGAATAATTAACAATTTCAAATCTGAATCTTATATAGTGACGATCCAACTTAGTGTTTTTCTGGCTGATGAAGAACTAAATATCAATTAGTTTGAAGCAAGGGGGTCATCTTTATTTTTTTTTTATTGTGTCTATTAAGAAGGTGTGTGTCCCAGTTATGCGTTTTCCCAAGTAAACGACTGCTTAAGCAACAGCAGGTATTAAACGAGGCTTTGTGCCATCCATGTATAGCAAGATTTGATGCGAAATATGACACAGATACGTGAAAATCCCACACTTTGAAAATATGCGTAAACAGTTTTTTTTCTCCAAATAATAGAAAAGAATACCAATTTGAAAATTTTTTATAGCATTTCAATCAGTTTAAAACGAAAATTTTTGGAAAATGGTCTACTATCGAAAGATAATGTGGGAATATTTCTGAAGGTAATTTCAAATTTATATCCTCAAAAATGCATACGATATAGTTCTTGCCCTTTTCCGGAAAAAAAAAAATAAAAATTAGAGGGGATTACTAGTTTTGATCCTACAGACCTCATACAGGGTGACTTTTATTAAACTGACACTACTCAGAGTTATCTGTATCAATCGTAATTCCCCCAAAATTTATAGAGGGACTAAGGACGACATGGGAAAGAGTTTCCATGAAAAACAAGTTTCAAAACTCACCGATAGGGGAAGAAATGGCGCTGTTGTTGTCGGCGCACCCGAGGATTTGCAAGTAGAACACCAAAATGCAAATTCACGACTACGTAGTCGACAGCAGCGCCAGTATTTCGGGCTATAAAGAAAAGGGGTGAATGCCGAAAAAATTGAAATAAGCAGACAAATGAATAACAAAGAAATTTCACTGCTACATAACTTTATGCAGCAAATTCCTCTTCTTCTCCCTTCCTCTCTTCACTTCTCCCTCTTTCAATGTGACCACCATCCTGCTTGACGACACATTGAATCCTGCACACTACGTTCTCAACGGCCGAGCGTAACATGTCACCAGGAATGTTCATCACAGTCCGGGATATGCAGTCCTTTAGGGCCGCCAAATTAGAGACTTCACCAAGATACACCTTGGACTTTAATTAACCCCACAGTAAGAAGTCACATGGGTTAGGTCCGGGGAGCGAGGTAGCCATGCAAGTGGAAAAAAGCGACTGTTACCCTTTCTTCTGTAAAGCGATAGCGGAACCATAGGACCACAGGAACATGTGATTAACTGTGTTACCTAGGCCATCGCCTTCTAACACAGATATTTCATGAGGTTGACAACGGAGAGCGAAAGTTCCACCGAAATGAGAAAAAGGAATGTTTGTTTTTTAGTATCGTCGGAAGCGTAAATTGCAACACAAAAGTGAAGCAGAGAGTTTTATGGTCAGAGCTTTGGAGGGTGAAATGAAGAGTCCTCAATGGACGTCACCAGGATCTTCGTGATGCTTCTCTGGTGGAGGCGGAGTCAATAGCTGTCTGAAAGCTGGTTTTCAGTTGGCAGGTAGAGAGAGGAGGAAGAAAAGAGTTTGGATAGACAGATAAGGGTCAGAATCCGTGAGTTCTAAAACTAGGAAATTGAGCAAATCCAAAAGGATTTACTCAAATAATAATAAGTGCTAGAAGGAAGTTTAAGGATTTCAAAATAGATTTTTATTTTATTTTATAAAAATTTAATAGTTTTTATAGCGGAACAGATGCCGCACCGATCTTTATAGCCCAAAATACTGTCGCTGCTGTCGACTACTTAATCAAGAATTTGCATTTTGATGTTTTACTGGCGTTTTACGCAGATTCGCGGGTGCGCGGACAACAATAGCGCCATATCTTCCCCTATCGGCGACTTTTGGAACTTCTTTTTTTTTTTTTCATGGAAACTCTTTCCCATGTCGTCCTTAGTCCCTCTATCAACTTTGGTGGAATTCCAGCTGACAGATCGTGCTATAGGTGGTTCTGAGTAGTGTTAATTTAATAAAAATCACCGTTAATAAAAAACTAACATTTAAGAAAATTTTCGACTACAAGCATTATTTAGTCTTTTTCGTAACTACTTATTTGTTTAAAAAGGTTCTTATGAAGGTCTATTATATCTCCGGTAGATCGTGTTTTTGTGGGAGAGTGGAAAATACATAAATTTTGGAAATGGAAATTTTTATTCACAGATGCTTTATTCGTTAGCGCCAATAAACAGAAACATGGCCATCTGTTTTTTCTATTCTCCAGCTTAGAAAGAACAAAAGTTCGAAAGTTAAAATACTCACTCGATATAAGCAGACGAGGAAACGTGTGTTAGAAACTGTTTAAGAATTTTTAAAACAATTTCTCCTTATTTACCCCGGCTATCAATTTGTTGCTGCCGCATGTATGTTGCTGCCTTTTTTCAAAATAACTTTTCATAATATTAACAATAAAACTATTTTCAAATGGGAACTTTTTAAGACAAATCCTGATTCTTGACATTCGTTCTCTGCAATTTTTAGTTTAAAGCAAGTTTTTCTCCCTGTAACTCTTTATTTTTTTGTAGGAGCAATTAATGTAAGTATGTAAAAATAATATCAAAATGAAAGTACCACTATCCTTTACAAGTGATAAAATGGTCTTATTTTAGGAAATCGTTTAAGGAATTTTTAATAGGCATCCTAAGGCCACTTTGATTATTCACCCTACTAATCGAAGTTATCTCAAATATTCAGGTTATTAACTTTCACAACTCAATTGACAGTGAACCGTTAATTAATCTTGCAGACTAGATCACGCAGACCACACTAACAGGAAAAGGCCTCTTGCCATCCTGAGTCTTCGTCTTAAAATTCTTTGTTCTCGTCATTTAAATAAAATATTAAAAAAAAAAAAAAAAATTTTAAAAAAAATTTAAAAACTATACTTGGCTTTGCCAAGGTAAAAACTATTAACTTTTTTAAAAATTAAAATATATGTTACAATCCTTAAACTTCCTTCAAGCACTTATTATTTGCCTCTGAGTAAATCCTTTTGGATTTGCTCGATTTCCTTGTTTTAAAACTCACGGATTCTGAACCTTATATCTCTATCCAAACTCTTTTCTTCCTCCTATCTCTACCTGCCAACTGAAAACCAGCTTTCCGACAGCTATTGACTCCGCCTCCACCAGAGAAGTATCACGAAGATCCTGGAGACGTCCATTGAGAACTCTTCATTTCACCCTCCAAAGCTCTGACCAAAAAACTCTCTGCTTTACTTTTGTGTTGCAATTTACGCTTCCGAAGATATTTAAAAACGAACATTCCTTTTCTCATTTCGGTGGAACTTTCACTCTCCGTTGTCAATCTCATGAAAAAATCTGTGTTAGAAGGCGATGGCCTAGGTAACACAGTTAATCACATGTTCCTATGGTCCTATGGTGTTCAGAAATAATTCCCTTCAGCAATGCAAGCTTAAAGTTACAGTAGTTTAATCATCAAAGAACTGTAAACTAAACAAATAATAACATAATACAGCTTCCGCAACTCGGAAAGGAAAAACTAAAGTGATTTCTTGCAGGAAAAAGTAACAAGGAGACGAAAGACTGCCTTACTGAACCAGTGTTCACCTTTCTCATAGCAAAATGAGGCGTGCGCAGAAATGGCTAACAAGTTGCTTCTTCTTCTTCAGCGAAAATTTGGGGGGGGGGGGCGTATATATATATATATATATAGGATTGGCAAATATGCGATTCAGTGAGAATATTTCGATTCGCCCGAGAAACTACATGGATTTACACATATTTGCTGTCACAATTTGCAAAAACTAATTTCCAATTTAGCATACTTTGATTTAATCTATGCAGTGGCGCACCCAGGATTTTTTTCTCGGGGGGGGGGGGCGAGATGAATGGATAAAAATATTTATAATGCAAAATCAATATTCATAATGGAGTTTCTATTTCTTTGTGGGGGGGGGGGGAGCTCCAAAATCTGCTGACCCTACAAATAATAGTCACATAGTCACATGTCTACCTCGCTCTCGCGTTTAATGCTGAAAGGTGATATTAATCCCGAGCCGTTCTTCTGAAACGAATGGATGTACTTTTGTCGCTCTAATAAACTATTCGACCCGTCTGCTGCCAAATTTAATTTTATTCCTTTCAGGCTGAGTCTATCTTCAGCCATGTAAATATGAGCTAGTTTTCCCTTTCAGGTTATAATTTAAGGACGTGATGTAATGGGTATATTACACCCCCCATATATATATATATATATATATATATATAACATATTTGAATCCAGTTTTTCATAGTTTGTATTTCTTTTTCTTAGAGGTGATTTCAGTTTTCTCAGGCTTTGCATTTCCGCCATTTAATCAAAGGAAAGATGTCGCAAAAGTCAAAATAAAGTAATATTTATAACAATTTAAAGAAGTTTTTCTCTTGAAAAACGCTCAAAAGAATAATAATCGTAATAATGACTAAACTTTACAATTCATTCACAATAAACTCTTCAAAGAAATACATATCCACAGAAATATTTCGAGCCGCTAAAAGCGGGGAACATTTGTTCTCATAAAAACAAATTCTCTTCACACCACAGTATGCTCTCCGCAGATTCAATATTATAAATTTTTCATAAGGCGTCGATATAAAAGCATCTGCGGAGGAATGCAATTTGCAGAAACTCCGAAACAGCCCCGCACAAATCACCGCCATTACGACCCGCTTTACACAAAAACTACCTCTAGACCTCCGAAATATTTCAATCTATCCTTTACAGTACCACTTACAGGCCGAGACTTTTACTCTCCATTCTTTCTCCACAAATAGGGTGAAGTACTGACACCGGAATGGGGATATTGTGCGGTCGCAGAAACCCGATAATGCGGAATAAGTGCGGCTAGAAACTGATGTCGAATTCCGGAGGGAGATATTAAATTTAAATTCGAGCTGGGACCCCGGGAGTTTTTCCGAGTCAACACAGAGAGATCCATGTTTGGTCGCGATTACTGTCAAATGTCCTATATATATATATATATATATATATATATATATATATATATATATATGTATATATATATATATATATATATGTACATATATAAATATATATATATATATATATATATATATATATATATATATATATATATATATATATATATATATATATATATATATATATATATATATATATATATATATATATATATATATATATGAGTCAAATATAAAGTGACAAATAAATATTCACTTTAATAGCTAAAAACTAAAAGAGTAATAATGATTTGTTGCGCCTTGCTGTCACCAAACCAGTTACTATACAACTGATATAAAAGTCTACACAAAAGAAATTAATGGACAAGACCGTAACTACTCAGAAATAAGAAAATAGGAAGGAGAAGCTTATCAGATATGGAAGTCTTGCAGTTGATGACCGGGAGGAGTTGTGACCTCCCTCTCCGGTTTAACTCAGTTTTATGCCGGGCAACACTCCCGGAGGTCAGGTACAAGACTAAAACCTTATAATGATATAAAAGAACAAAATAGACTAAAGAACAGAAATAAGAATTGATAATCAAACCTATAACATCAAAAAAAAGGCAACACGACACAAAGAAACCAGTCTATCCCCCACCCGCATCACAGCCATTTGCGTTATTTAACCTATACTCATTCAACCAAGTAGAGAAGCGCATAATACGGTTACAGTCATTTAGGTTAAAAAATCCGGTTAAAATAGAGTTTAAAAAAAATGGAAAACCTTTTTCACTTGCCACTAGCATGAATTTGTTAATTTTTATGTTCATTTCAGTTTGTTTTGAATGTAATCTATAACATCTTAATAAATAATTTATAATGACATTACGCTTGATGTTTTTGTGGACGTCACTATTCCAGGACATAATTCGTACGGTTTTAAATGAATAGTGATCGCGTTTATCGTATAGCCCATAAATAATGTTTTGTTTTTCGTCAATTGACAGTGTTAAATCTAAGGAAGCTAGTCCCCCCGAGTTATCACGCTCAGTTTCCACAATTTCTAAACATTTTGGGTAAAAATCTATATTTAATGCTGTTATATTATTATTAAAACAAATAAGAATGTCGTCCACGTATCTAAAAAACAATAGCTCATTCAGCAACATTACTCCACGCTCATAATGGTGTAAGTATATGTCTGCCAAAGCTGACGAGCAGCCACCTCCCATTGGAACTCCATGAATCTGTTTGTAAAAGTTAGCACCATTAAATAAAACTGTCTCTCGCAGCACTATATCTATAAGAGCTCGATATTTACCTATAGAAATAAATTCATTTAGATCGTAAGGCTCGTATAGGCCAACAATAATATCGTAAAGATCGTTTAGATTAATTGAATTAAAAAGATCGGTAAAGTCATAACTCTTTAAGTCAGTTACATCTCCCATACCCTTCAATTGTTGGACTACAGAATAACTGTTTTTGATGAAATATGCACCTTCTGCAATAAGCTTCAATATAACTGCATTAAGAATTTTTAATAATTTATCATTAGCCATTTTTAAGCACGTATTACAACCTATTGTAACAGAACGAAATTTTAAAGGTGATTTATGAAGTTTTGGAATTAAAACCAGATAAGGAAATTTAATTTTATGTTGTATTTGTAAGCCTGCTTTACGATACAAGGCCTTTATTCGGTTTTCTATAGCACGTCGTGGAATATCGAGTTTGAGGTAGATCTTATCATTTTTATATTGACTTAGTAAATACTCGCAATAAAAATATTTGCAGATAAAAGCATAGT